>CM052884.1:707857-832812 GCA_028534135.1 Potos flavus
GGCAGCCTGTCCTGGGAATTTGCTAGACAGGGGAGATTTTGGCTCCTTCCCCAGACCTCCTTGATGGGAACCTCCAGGGTGGGGTCCTGCAACGATGCTCTGGGGACCACCATTCTGGAGCTTAAAGGGGGCATCTATGAGGGTTCGCGTAAAAATCTGAGTCTAGTTTCTTTTCCTTCCTGTCCCTTCACGCTGTCTGGCCACAAAGATAAAACCAGATGCAAATTAGGCATTTCAGAGACCTTTGAATGGCTGCATTAAAGGAGGTGCTATTTAGAAGCCCCATTCCAAAAAAGGAAAAAAGAAAAGTCCTGATGATGTCCCAGCTACCTTCAAGGCACAGTAAAGAGAGAGATGAGCTCTGGCCCTGCCACGGCGGAGGCCTGCCCAGGCCTGTGCATGCAGGCGTGTGCATGTCTGTGCGTGCGCATGTGTGTGTGTGCGTGTGCATGTGTGTGTGCGCCTGTGTGTACATATGTGTGCCTGTGTGCATCTGGGCGTGCGTGTGTGTGTGTGTGTAACCGTCCCTCAAAACAATGTACTGCTTAAAATATAACCTATGAGAAATTGTACCAGCCTGGCAAGCATGCTTAAATGTTACTTTAAGGAAAACATGCATTAGCAACAGGTCTCTGGGGGAGAGGATGATATACGTCTTGGAAGCCGAGCAGCCGGGAACGCCTGGCCCGCTCAGGGTGGAACGCCGCCTGCTTCATTTTTGATGTTATCTCCCCTGCCTCAGAGACAGCCTACCGTTAATCAAGACAATCCCCTTAATTGTGCTTGCTCAACTATAAATTCTATACTACTTGACCATATATAATCTACTCTCCTTATCTATAAGATTTGTAATCAATGTATAACTCATATTCCTTTTTGCTTATCTACAAGGCATATGGTTAATGTATAGCCGTTTTCTGCTCCTTTGTTAGTTGTTATCCTGTATCCAATAAATACGGGACTGAGGAGTTGTTCGGGGCGACAGTCTTCTCTACTGTCGACCCCTGCTCCCTTTCTCTTGCAGCTGACTTGTTTGTGCCTCATTCTTCTCCCGTGCGCCGTCGGGAAGCGGCAGTGTGTGTGTGTGCACGCGCACCTAGTGGGAATGAGAGAGGATGGAAAGTGAGGAAGACTTTTTTGGAAACGAGCAATCAGTGGGAGACTATATAGTCAGACAGCAGGAAGGTGCGCCCTTGTCAAAGGACCACCTAGAGAAAAGGCGCGAAACTTCTCTCATCAGCGCCTGATCCTTAGAGACCCAGAAGGGCATTGCAGGCCCCCAAGGAGTTCAGAGCTGGCTTTTTTCTGGTGGCTTCACTGTGATGGGAAAGGGGCACCTGCCTCCTGCTTACTCTCAATCTTAAGCAAAGTGCTACATGGCATCCGACTTCATCCCGAGTGTCTTTCAAGGATTTGTCTGAGGGTGCCATTCCCTTTGCTTCTTCCTGAACCTCCCACCCACTCAAAGGAGCAGCCAGCCTCTACCCAGACTTTCCTCGGGCTAGGCTGATGCCAAGCAAACATCTTTCCCCTACTCAACATTCATCATGCTTGCTTTGCTCCCAGCAATGAACTTGGTCCTTTAGAGGTTTCCAAAGAAGCGTGAGATCCCTGGCCTCAGCTGTACCACCTGGTTAAGGACACGAGACCCAGACCCAACAACACAGTAACAACAGTAGAGACCACAGATGACCTGTGGAAGAATCGCAGGATCCTTCCACACCAGAGGCTGTGGACCGAGTCAGGTCCACCTGCTGCTCCCCTACAGCCTAAGGCTAACAATGGTTTTCGCTTTTAAAATGGCCAAAAAACCGAAAGAAAAATAATATATCAAGACACGTGAAAATCATTTGAAATTTGAATTTCAGTGTTTATGAAGAAAGACTTATTGGAGCACACCCACATTCATTCTGTTATGGCTCGTCGACGGCTGATTTCTTGCTGCCAAGCAGAACTGAGTAGTTGGGACAAAGACCACACAGCCTACAAAGTCTAACACGCTTCCTCATGTATAAGAAAAACAGACCCTACAACAGGGCGGTGGGGCTGACATGCCCGACCATCACCAACACGTCCCTCCCACTTTTCAGCTTTCACCTTTGCCCAGCCTCCCAGCACTTTCAAGAAACCTTAGGGCTCCTGGTTGGAAAACATGGTCACTCTGGTCATTCAGAGCAGGTAGAGATCGTCCAGGGTGGTTAGAGATCTCTAGAAAAAATGAGCATCAGGCTAGGCTTTGAACACTGGAGAACATGAAGAAAGAGGAGTGAAGCGTAGTTTTCAAAAAGTTAAAAACACAACTCATATAAGGATCTATTTAATTAATTGATGAGAGAATGAGCGAGATGGTGCAACTAGTCCAAAAAATATTTGAGAAACGAAGTACGCGCAGGCTTTTGATAGAAGAATCCTAGATTAATTTGAGGCTAGCTACAAAACTGGGTAATATTCTACAAGACAATAAAACCACAACCACTGGGGTTTGCTTTTCTATGGGACAGAAATCACTGAGATTGCCAATAGGTAAAAATTATCAATTAACATGTGGCTTCACTAAGTCTAGACTTTTAATCAACAGTGATTAACATGCGAAATAAAAACGCATTCTCCTACACGATTAGATAATCCTTGGTGGGCCAGTCCCACGGTGCTCTGACAAGACATTAAAAGGACATGCTGTCCTCTCTTTGCCTAGGCGCAAATTTCATCTTTTTCTTCATAAAGGGTAGAGAATAGTATCCCTTAAAGGTTTTGTTCACAGAAAATGTTGGGAGGTGAGAATGTGCATGGGTTCAGGGGCCTGTTTGGGGGGCCCACTCCTAAGGGGAGCTGGGCACTAAGGGGAGGCTCCAACCCTGTCTGGGCACTAAGGGGAGGCTCCAACCCTGTCTTCCTGTGTGTGAGTAGCTGCCCTCAGCTTGGTCGGGCTTCCAACCCACGCTATCGACCTTCTCAACTAGAAGTCCCCCAATTTCTAAGGGAAATATTAAGTGTCCATTTACCCTTCGAAAAGCATTTATAGATGGAATGTCCAAAAAACCCCTAAAGAACCGAAGAAATGACGTCATGAATTCATTTTCACCGATCTGATCAATTTCATTTCCCATCTGATCAATTTCATTTTCACCCATCTGATCAATAACATAATGGCATCTTCCTACAGTTTGACTTGCATTTTGCAGCTACTAGACATCTGTAGGTTCTTGTGTTTCCCTGCATTTCCTACTCATGTCTTTAGCTTTCATCTTTCCATTTTCTTACTGAGTTGCTTTCTGTCCTCTTACAAATCTGTAACAGCTCTTTTATATTTATAAAGGAAATGATTCTTTATCTATTATATTCATAGCAAATATTTTCTCCAGGTTGTCATTTTGACTCAGCTTATGGTGTCTTGTAACATTCCAAACATTTGAAGGTAAGTTCCCTGTGTAATAATATCTGCCCATCTTTCTCTTTTGGCTTATAGATTTCCTAGATTGCTTTAGTGCATCTCCCGTACTCTTTAAGTGACCCGTATATTCTCGTAAATTATCTCCTCACATCGTTTATCTTTTCTTTCTTACACATGGATCTTTAATCGATCCCAAATTTAATCCGTACGCAGTGTGACTAGGAAGCCAGCATTTTCCTTCTCATGGCCAACTGTCCCAGAACTACTTTGCAAAATTCACCGAGTCCCCAACAGAAATAAAATGCTACCTTTGTCTTACATCAAGTTCTGTTGTATACTTGACTCTTCTTAAATGTCATTCTTGTTATAGATTAATTCCCAAATTCTTGTGAAAATCCCTGTTTTGAATGCAGGCCAAAGTTCCTCCCGGCTCCTCTCACACATGATTCAGCCCATCACAGCCGTCTAGACGCGCCGCTGAAAACCAGCCGCGGTGTTCCGGGAGCGCTGGGAACCGCCACAGCTGGGCAGCCACCCCCCAGGACCAGGCCACTGCGGTTTCCCCTGCCCCTGCATCTGGAAGCGGGCTCCTTCTCCGGGCTGATCCTTTCTAAGCAGAATTCATCTGACAGGCAACACGTTTGAAGGAAAGAAGACCCAACACGGGAATCTGGTTTGTGGCTACCGGGGGCTGCTAATTCCTCGTGAAAACGGAGCTGGTTCCCATCCATTCATATAACGTTCACTCAACACAGAGCACCTGCCACCTGACAGCTACACTCCAGAGAGTAAACAAAACAGACAGAAGTCCTTCTGCTCATGGCGCCGCCTTGGAAGAGTCAGTGACGTATGCCAGGAAGTGGGCAAATCTTCGGCTCACCGTACAGGGAACTCGCCTGCCCCCCACACCAGGAGAGAGTATGGCCAGCGGCCCAGGCCTCCTGGTTCTCCCTCCCTCCAAAGGGAAGAACGCTCCAAATGTAACTGCTCTCTGATGACTAGCAATAAACATCTGTTTTACCAGTTCCTGAACTTTATATAAGTAGAATCCAAATATGTACTATCTTGTGTCTGACTTCCTTCTCTCATGTTGTTGAATCCAGTTGAAATGTATTCTTTATGTTGTGTGCTATCCCATATTATGAAAATGTCACCATTTTTCTATCCACTCTGGATATTTCATTATTTCCATTTTGGGGATATTGGGAATAAAGATGGTCTGAACGTTCTTATAAATGTGTTTGGGTGATCATATTATTCATATCATTTCTCTGAACTCAGGAATGGATTTGGCCAGTTCAATTATACATATAGTATGTTTCTGTACATAGTCAATTATATATATATATCATATACGTGATGCAATATTATATTATATATATATATACACACACACATATACATATATTGTGTCTGTTATAATATGGTGTCTTGGCATCTTTCATTATTCTGAACACCAAAAATTTTCCGTGTGTGATGGTATCTGTCCATCTTTTCTCTTTTGGCTTTTAGATTTCCTGTGTTGTTCATTAACCTCTCTCTCTATTTTTTTATATAATATATAAATATATACACCTGTATTTATATACTATATATGTGGCAAAGAATTCATATACAGAGTATATTAAAAAACTACTGATAAATAAGAAAATGACAGAAAATTCAGTTTTTAAAAAGATAGGCAAAAACTAGGACACTTCACAAAATAGAGACTTTTTAAATGGTCAATACACACATGAAAACGTATCATTGGGAAATGCACATTAAAATTACAGTGAAGGGGCTCCTGGGTGTCTCAGTTGGGTAAGCATCTGCCTTCGGCTCAGGTCATGATCCTAGGGTCCTGGGATCGAGCCCTAGGTCAGGTTCCCTGATCAGCGGGGAGCCTGCCTCTCCCTCTCCCTCTGCCACTCTCCCTGCTTGTGCTCTTTTGCTGTCTTGCTCCCTCTCTCTCAAATAAATAAAACTTTTTAAAAATATAAATAAATAAATAAAATCACAGTGAAATACTACCACTCCAAGTTACCAGAATGGCTAAGATTAAAATGACCCAACACACTTCCCAAAGCAATCTACAGATGTAATGCAATCCCTATCACAATACCAACAGCATTGTTCACAGAGCTGGAACAAACAATTCTAAAAATTTTTTTGGAACCACAAAAGGCCTCAGAGAGCCAAAGCAATCTTGAGAAAGAAAAACAAAACTGGAGATATCACAATCCCAGATTTCAAGTTATATTACAAAGCAGTAGTCATTAAAACAGTATGGTACACACAAAACAGAAACATAAGTCAATGGAAAAGAACAGAAACACAGAAATAAATCCACAGTTATATGGTCAATTAATCTTTGACAAAGCAGGAAAGAATAGACAATGAGAAAAAGACAGTCTCTTCAACAAATGGCATTGGTAACAGGGTGATGGGTACTAGGGAGGGCGCGTGCTGTGGTGAGCACTATGGGTCATACGCAACTAATGAATCACTGAACCCTACATCAAAAACTGATGATGTACTATATAGTGGCTAACTGAACATAATAAAAAATAAAAATAAATAAAAACAAAAAAACAAATGGTGCTGAGAAAACACGGATGAGGAGGTCAAGATTGCAGAGCAGGGGCTAGAACCGGAAGCTACCTCCAAGACATATGAGAATTCAAGAGGCAAGAGGAAAGTGCATGCAGGACTGCGAGCCTCAGGCTTGTAGAGGGAAGCGGACAGAGTGAGGTACGAGCAGATGAGACTCCCTCCACCCAGGCTCCACTCTCATGTGGTTCTTGAGCTCCCAGTTGGCCAAGGAGAGAGCTTTGAGAGCATGAAAAGGACTATAAACATGCAATTAAAGAAGCCAACATTTATTGAGAGTCTAGTTCATGTTAGGCACTGCTAGGCTCTATCAACTGTGAACAACAGAAGTGAGTCTCTAATCAGATTGGGGGGAAAAGCATAAAGTTTAAAAAAAAAAAAACAGTCTAGTTAACATTTCAAGTGTCTTGAATGTTGATTGGAATGGACACAAATTATGGGTAATCAGCTGATTAAGATTTTTGTATGAAAAGAACCAATGAGAATTCTTGTTTGGGTAACGACACTCGGACAATGGAAAGCTGTAATTTGTCCAGCTTGTGGGGAGCTCACTTCACGTGGGCTGGATTGTTCTTATCCCTTTCTACAGGTGGTAGCACCGAGCTCAGATTAAGACCATACAGCTCCTAACTGGCAAAGTCAAGGTTCAAAAACAGGATCTGACTTGAAGGCACTATTCTTCAATATTCAAGAAGGCACTATTCTTCAATATTCTTCACTATTTTGACAGTGGACTGTCAAAGAAGAAAATTTTACTCATTTAGTCAAAGAAATGTTAATGAACATCTACTACGTATCAGACATTTGTTCAGGCACCGAGAATGCAGCGATATACGTAGGATGTAACTTACTTTTTCTTTAGAAATGGCAGTCCTTACATGATGACTTCCTCACTGTCCTGCAACTACAATCTGGCTGGACTCAATCTTGAGAAAAGAGAGAAATAAACAGTAAAAGTAAGCATAGCTCATTTATCAGAAAATCTTATCCATGTAATGTTATTTCTAAGTGGAAGTTAATGGTAGATTTTTAAACTGTTGAGTACTGAAGGAAAGTATCTAGGAGCAGTTTAGGTCATACTGCTGGTCTAAAAATTTTTCTTGTTACATTACTTTTTTTATGAATTTATTTTTAGCCAGTTTTATTGACATATAGGACGTACATAAATAAGACATATTTTGGTGAGTTTGGGCAAATGTATACAAACCACCATCACAATAAGGATATAAACCCTTTGTGTAGTAACATCAGCAGGAAGGCAGAATGGGGATCCTTTCTCACCTAAAGACTCTGATTCAATTATACCTGGACCCATTCTGTTTGTGAGAAATCCAGAAACCAGTTAAGTGGCTCCTGCACCCCAGGTGAGGGCAAAGTTAGCCTTCCCTAAAGCCAGGAGCAAAATTTGTGGCACGTACTCACCAAAGCACCTCCTCCTGGATCGGCACAGCGGGTACGGAGAAAACTCCCAGCTCCCAGCTTCTCCCTAGGGAGAAAGAGGACTGGACGTTACACCCGGTGTTCAGGCTTTTCAGGGAGCTGCTCGAGGATCTGCTTTCTGTCTTGCTCTACTCTAGATGCTGATGGGAAATGGCATGGGTTGGGGGGCCACTGAGAACAAAGGCTATGGTTTGGAGCACTAGCTCACCACACCGCCTCCCTCCGGCTCAGTGCAGTGAGTAGAAGGAAAACCCCAACTCCTGGCTCCACTCTGGGGAGTGTCTGATCTTCCGGCTCTTCAGGGGGCCTCCTGCAGGACTGACTTCTGTCTCACCCGTCTTAGAGCACAGATGGGACCTGGCAGCATGGACACATAGCAGACTCTGAGAACAAGGACGGCTCGGCAGTGAGCTGCTGCTTCAGAAGACACAAGGTAGAGTGGACAGAGGTTCCCTTCTCGGGATAAAGAGAAGGCTGGAGTGTTAAGTTCAACATTCTGACTTTTCAGGGTGCTGCCCAAGGGACTAGCGTTTGTCTTGCCTGACACAGTGGGACTTGGAATATTCTAGAAGCCTTGGGAGTGCTGGAAACAAAAGAGCTGGCTCAAGAGAACCTGCGTTACTGCAGACAGATACCCAGTAAAGCAAAAGATTGCAAGCTCCTGAAAAAAGAAGCAAGCAGATGCATCTAATTCAGAATTTACATGTCCAAGCACGGAGAAGGCACATCACAGAAAAGACCTGAGAGGTCTCCAGGTCGAAACGGAGGGATGTTAGAAGCACCACCAAGGAATATGAAAGTGGAAATCTCATTGGTAAAGGCAAATATATAGACACACATGGAATAATGAAATACTGTAAGAGTGGTATGTAAATCATTTCTAATGCTTTTAGACAAGTTAAAAACAAAAGTGTAAAAATAACTTTAGAAAAATAGGTTAATGGATACACAATATAGAAAGATGTAATTTGTGACATAATAACAGACGGTGGGGGACAGATATAAAAATGTAGTTTCAGTATGCATTCAGCAGAAATTAAGTTATTATCAGCTTGAAGCCGGTTGTTAAAACTATAAGACGTTCTATGTCAGCCCCACGATAATCACAAAGAAAGTACCCCAGGAAGGTACACAAAAGAGAGTTAGAACAGGATGAAAAATCAACACACAAAATCAACAAAATACCAAGGAAGGCAGCAAGGGAGGGACCGAAGAGCTACAGGACAGAGGAAAGCAATGACCAGGAAGACAATGGCATGTCCTTTTCTACATAATTACTGCAAATGAACATGGATGGACCTCCCCAACCCAAAGACACAGATCCAACTGCGTACTGTCTGCAAGTGACTAGTTTAGTTTAGTTTAGTTTAAATTTTATTTTATTTTTTCAGTGTTCCAAGATTCATTGTTCATGCACCAGACCCAGTGCTTCATGCAATCCGTGCCCTCAATACCCACCACCAGGCTCACCCATCCCTCCAGCCCCCTCCCCTCCAAAACCCCCAGTTTGTTTCTCAGAGTCCACAGTCTCTCCTGGTTCGAAGAGACTCATTTTAGATTTAAGGACACGCAAAGGCTGAAAGTGAAGGATGGAAAAAGATATTCCGAGCAAACGACAACCAGAAGAGAGCCCAGGTGGCCATACTCATATCAGAAACAAAGGGACTCTAAGTAAAAAGTTGACACGGAAGACAAAGAAGGACATTCTGCAATGGCAAAGACACAGCAGTTGTAAGTACATATGCACCCAACCTCGAACTCCTGCATACATGAAGCAAACATTGCCAGAACGGACTGGCGCAAGAGATTGAACACAGGAGATTTCTGTTCCCTGCCTTCAGGAACGTGAAAACTGGGTTTCCACACCATACACAAAAACCAACTCAAAGTGGACTAGACCTAAATGTAAGAAAGCTCAGAGGACAAGTGTTAGAACATGGGTCTGGCAATGATTTCTTGGATCTGATACCAACAGCACAGGCAACAAGAGCAAAAAACACAGACAAGTAGGATTGTATCAAACTAACACACTTCTGCATGGCACCGGGAACAGCTAATAGGGTGACAGGGCAACACACAGAATGGGAGAAAACATCTGTAAACCGTATGTCTGAGAAGGGGTGAATATCCAAAGTAAACATAATGAACTCCAGCAACTCAACAGCAATAAATACATTAAGTAATTTTAGAAACCTAATAACCCAGTTTAAAAAATGGGAAAAGAACTTGAATAAATATTCTCCAAAGAAGACATGCAGATGGCCAGCGGAGACAGGAGAAAATGCTCACTAATCCTCAGTGAGTCCTCACCAGTGCAATGCAAATCAAAACAACAACAGAACATCGCGTCACACCTGCCAGGATGATCATTATTAAAAACTAACAAACAAACAAACAATGTAAGTGTTGGTGAGGATGTAGGGGAGTTAGAAGCCTGGTGCACTGTTGGTGGGAAAATAAAATGATGCAGCCACTGGGGAAAACAGTACAGAGGTTCCTCAAAAAATTAAAAACAGAACTATTTCATGATGCTGCAGTGCCAATTTGGGATATTTATCCAAAAGAACCGAAAGCAGGATCTTGGAGAGAGATTTGTGCTCTCGTGTTCACGGCAGCATCATGCACAAGGGTCAAGAGGCAGAAGCATCCTCGATGTCCATTGAAGAATGACTGGACAAGGAAAACGTGGTTTACGCCTACAGTGGGCCATTACTTGGCCTTGAAAAGAAGATCCTGCCACACACGACAACAACATGAACGGACCTTGAGGCTGGCATGCTAAGTGAAACAAGCTGGCCGCAGAAAACCAAACACTGCCTGACTCCACTTACATGAGGCCGATAAAATCAAACTCACAGAAGCAGGACATCCTGGGGTGGTTTCCAGTGAGAAATGCAGGGGCTGTTCAGGGTGGGTTTCGGTCATGCAAGATGGAGAAGTTCGAGAAACCTGCCTACAACAGTGTGGATACAGCTAACAGAATTGGACTGCACCCCTGAAACATTTGTTAAAAGCACAGATTGTGTGTTGGGGCACCTGAGTGGCTCAGTGGGTTAAGCCTCTGCCTTCGGCTCAGGTCATAATCTCCGGGTCCTGGGATCTAGCCCTGCATCGGGCTCTCTGCTCAGTGGGGAGCCTGCTTCCCCCCCTCTCTCTGCCTTGCCTCTCTGCCTACTTGTGATCTCTGTCAAATAAATTAAAATCTTAAAAAAAAAAAAAAGCATAGATTTTGCGTTATATGTTCTTCCTATAATAAAAAAATGGGGAAAAAATAAATTCCTCCCACTTTGGGACATTTTTGTCTTCCGAAACACTAATTACCACAGAATTATTTTTTTACTTTCCCTATGAGACAGGATGCATCATTCCATCCAGAGTATTTCAACCCCTCACTCCCGGTGTGACATCCAACCCAAATCTCCACATTGAAACTTTATGTGACAACTAAGCGTCACTTCAAAAGTCTGAGTCATATTGACCTCCAATGAACACAGTGTAATGGGGGGAAAAAGATGTAAACCATCTCCACTACCTCCAAAATTTCCTTTGACCTTTTGCATTAATCCCTTTTCCCACTCTCAGTCACTGGGAACCAATGATCTGATTTTTGTCTATGTGCTTTTTCGTCTTTTCTAGAAAGGTGTAGAAATGAATCATGCAGCACGTAACCTTTTGTGACTGCCTTCTTTCACTTCCTATGTTTTTAAGATGTATCCATTTTGTCACCCATATCAGAAGTGGTTTGTTTTTGGTTTTCTGCTGCATTGCATTCCGACTTGTTTTGAGTTTTTCAAGGCTGTGGTTGCAATCGCACCTGCAAGTGGTCTCCCAAAGACACCTGACAGGGAAGTCAATATCCCAAGTCAGGCTGACTTCTTTGCTGAGCGACTCTGCTTCCGTCTTCTGCACACTCTTCCTGGAGGGCCTGTGGCTGACTGTGCGGGTTCCCCCGGAGCCCAGCTTCTCCCCGCCTGAAGCCACTGAGTGAGCTCTTGCTCTCTGGTGGAGCGGGGAATAAAAGCAAGTTGTAAACCTCTTGTCCAAATCTCTGGTTTTCAACCCTGCCCGGGCAGGAACATTACCATTAGAATCTTCAAACATGTCCACATGCCAATCCCCACCCTTGATCTTGACATTAGAAGCTCCAGGTTGGGGCTAGAGGGAAGCATTTTAGACATGGTGACGGGTTCCAAGTGAATCACCAGAATTGAGAAGCGCAGGTTGGAAGCTCTTCTTGATTCTGAGAACTTAAACTCTCTAGTGCACAAGAGACTGAAGACTCATGTTTTCTCATCTGTCTCTTCCTCTTTCCCCAAGACAAGACGGAAGACCTGTGGAGAAGCCCGGCCCATTCACGCCCATGCTCTGTAGAACCGGCAGAACGGAGTCTGGACCCATGGCGCCGAAGGGTCCCGGGGACGCCCGGCGCCCAGTCCCGCCGCCCCCACTTAGCGGGAAGGCCAGGAAGGAGCCAGTGTCAAGCATGAGGAATGACTGAGGTCGGCGTACTGGTTTACTCTTGAGCCCAGACCCGCGCTCAGAACCGCAGAAGCCATAGCACTTAGGGAGGCTGGTTAGGTCGGGGGGCCCAAACCGCTCCACCGAAACACAGCCAGCCTCGTACTTGGGGCGGCTTACTGAGCAGACCAGAGAAGCTCTGTAACTAACCTTATGTAGGAATTCTACAAAAATAGTCACGAAAAGTGCCCCAAACTACTATGTCATGAAAAGGAATTAATCTGTTGTCTACAAATAGACACGGGTTTTCCCCCTCACTGTTCTCATGTTACGGTGACTATTACTGGCCATTGTAGAGGAAATGAAATCATTCCCGAATCCATGAGGTATTGCTGATACCAGAGTGAATTTACAGAGAAATAGCAGACCACACCTTCCTAAATGATCTAAAAACTCTAAATCTGGTATTGAAGTTTCAAGAGTTCTTATTTTTCCTTCCTCTTTTGCAGAAGACTCAGAATGATTTAATTTAGACTCTTGTATCTTTCCTTGGCTAGCATGGTTTAGGTGGAAATGAGAAAAATTGTATACGTGACTTAAAAAAAAAATTAATGTGAGAGTAGGCTTCAGCGGGATGAGGGAAAACAGCATGTTCTGGGCTGGGAGTTCGGGACGCCAGCTCTGCTCACGGCCTCTGCAGAGCCAGTGCCCAGAGAGCTGTTCTCAGCCCAAGCCACCGTGCTCGTGGGGACAACTGACCCGCCATCGCGGCCGCAGCTGTATCTCCCAGAGGGAGGCCTCACCCAAGCCCTTCACGGGCTGGCGGATGGGCTCGGGGCATGCGCATGAAAGGTCTGCCTGGAGAGGGGCTCCACATCGAGCAGTGACTGGCCAACCAGGTGGGTCCCCTCTCCGAGTGCCCTTGAACGTGAGCAGTTCAGCTGGTGGAGCATGCAGGAGACTCGATATGAGCCCATGTTAGAAGGTGAGTCACTCCCTGAACAGAAAGTTAGAGGGAGTGATGATGCCCACTTCCAAGGAATCAATTACCACGGAGTCTTTGACCAAGAAGCAAGACTGTGTGCAGGGTTACCTGAAATATCACTGGGGAGCCATGGGGCAGGATCCAAGTGGAGACCCACCTACCCCATGTCTGAACAGTTAGAAGTTCTCAATCAGATCACGCCCCCGCGGCTCCATTCTTATTCCCAGCCCACAACCCGCGGCAGATGTGGGCTCACAGGCCGGAGGGCAGGGAAGCTGAGGACGGACGCCTCTCCCTGCACTGTCTCCACGCCCCCGCGTCCCCCAGCCGCCTGGACGCCTGCTCGGCTGGGGCGGAAGCCGTGCTCTGGCCAGGACTCCGGCATGACCGCTGGCATGACTGGCCCTGTCCGAGCCCAGGGGCAAGCGCTCAGGTGACCCCCTCAGCACGTCCCTTTCCCGACTCACAATTTCCAGGGAGTAGTAAGCGCCTTCCCAGACTGCGTGATGCCAACAGAGGGGAGCAAAGGAGCAAAGACACCAGGGGAGCCTCGTCTGCAGAGACGCACACATCACGGGACGCAGGCGGCCTCCTCCTAGCCTGAGCCCCGCACCACTCACAGGCACACGTCGCCAGCCCGCAGCCCGGCCTCTAAGGACGTGCGGGGTCAGTTTACCCTGTGCTTTCTTCTCCCAGGTGCTGCTCACCGAAGAGCCCAAGAAATGCTCAAAACACCTTCTGGGGACACCAAATAGAAAGAACAGCTTCTCTAGGTCAGCGTTCTTGACATGCAAGGCTCTCTAAAGCATGGGGCCCACACTGGGGCCTTTCTTGCCCTGCTCCAAAGGTGGCACTGGCCGTGTGCCCACAGAGCTTCTGGCCTTCCCTCCAGCTCACAGCTTCCTCACCACGACCTCCACGTGGAGTAGCCCAGGGCTGTCCTAGCCCCGTGCTCAAAAGAACCTAACTACAGGGCACGAGACCATGACGAGTGAGACCAGTCATTTCCCCTCTTTCCTGCTCGATGTGTGTATAGATAGAATATGTGTGTGTATATGTGTGTATATGTGTGTATATATAATATGTGCATATAGAATGTGTATATATGTGTATATAGAATGTGTGTGTATATATGTGCACATATGTGTATGTGTGTATATGTGTACATACATATATGTGTATATATATATCTGGGTATATGTGTGTATAATGTGTATATATGTGTGCATATGTGTATACATATATGTGTGTATATATGTATGTGTATATATATGCGTATATATAGTATCTGTGTGTGTATATATACTGTGCACATAACGTGTATATATATGTATGTGTATATATGTGCATATATGTGTATATATAGTATGTGTGTATATAATACATGTACATATAATTGTGTGTATATG
Organism: Potos flavus; assembly: GCA_028534135.1. Taxonomy (NCBI): domain Eukaryota; kingdom Metazoa; phylum Chordata; class Mammalia; order Carnivora; family Procyonidae; genus Potos; species Potos flavus. The sequence continues at coordinate 722,133 of CM052884.1, forward strand.
TGTGTATGTATACAGTGTGTGTATAATATGTGTGTGTGTATAAGCATAAATACATCTAGAGCTTTCATTTCCCTGCCATGAACTGAGCTTACAGTCTTAGCAGAGAATATAGAATAGAAAGAGGCAATTATAATGAACAAAGGAGGGTCATGCCCCTGACCCAGACCGAAGGTCAGGGGAAGCTCCCAGCTGAAGTGACATTTGAAATGAGACGTTGAAAAGAGGGAGTTAGCTGGGTCAGGAAGAATGGCAGATACTAAGGCCAGGTAGGAAACAGACCGACATCTTCAGGAAACTGCAGGCAGAATGATGGAGGGGGGCAGGAAGGGGGCAGGATGGGAGAAGACGGAGGGCCACGGAACCAGAGACTGGGCTAGAGCAGAAGGCGGGGCCGCGAGGCCAGACCAAGGGATGTCCGTAAGCCACACTGCTGAGTCTGCACCGAATCCCGAGAGCTAAGTGGAACTGCTGATGGGTTGCAGACAAGGGAGGGGACTCATCGTTATATAAGGAGGAAGCAACCGCACCCTCGTTTCTCCTCCCTGAACGAAGGCCTATGAGTAGTACATAACTTTGGCCTCTGGTGTGTGTTTGCGCTCTTGAAGAATTTGGAACTAATCTGAAATTTTGTTTATCAATTATTAACGAAAGAAAGCAATGGATGTGAGCTCGGTATAAAGCAGAAGGAGGCAATATATTTCACCTCTTTAGATAATGTTCTTAGTAAAATTAATAAAAAATATGCCTGAGGAAACAAAAAGATTTTAAAATTCCATTTTCTGGGCTTTTTTTTCCCCTAGAGTGTTTTGAATAATCTATATAAACTTGTACTAGAAAACCTGATCTATTTCTCTTCTGGTTGGTCTTTCAACCTAGAAGACAAATCTTTCTCATTCAAACTCAGTCCTGCCATTTGCACGATGGGCACAGAAGAAGTTTCTGTCAACTCCTGGCCGGTCTGGATCTCTCGTGTATTTTTGTCAACATGTGAGGTACTGCTTCAGGGGTAGCGATGAAAGAAAACACGAATCTCCCAATCTCGAAGATTATGATCTAACTGGGGGAAGGGAGACTGGATGGAAGGAGAGAGAAGCCCAAGCTGGTCCAGCAACATTCAGGCAGGTGCAAAGCCACATCCCAGACTGAGAACCAGGATGCCTGTGTCTCAGCATGAGGGCTGCGAGCATCTACAGAATGTGCATTTCTGGTGAGGACCCTGGGTAAGACACACGCTACAATCTTAAAGCCACCTGTAAGTGTTGCGGGGGATGAAAGAGAGGAACGAAGATTTCATTCTCCCGTTGTGGAGTAGAGCCCGCAGACGGCATGGAAGCCGGCTTAGGATGTGAGTGGATGAGTCAGCGTACAGAGGGAAACCCCAGGCTTCCATGGAAAGCCTTCCCTTCCCTCTGATGTCAGTGAGCTCTCCACGAAGGACACCCAAGATAAAGGAAATTTTCTACTTCTAACATTGGTGGGCCCTGCTCCTGGGCTCCCAGGGAGGCTATACCTTTAACATTTACTTAGGTCAAAATGATTCGAGCAAACCCCAATGCATGGGCTCTGTCTCTGCCGAGTGCACACTGCCCAGGTGCTTTGTTTAAAAAATAACCAAAGAGAAGCATTCCAAACAAAAAGGTAAGAAAACCCAAAAACCTCCCCGATTCCCCTAAGATTATAGCTGAACAAACTTGAACATACTAAAAACGTAAGATAAAGTCTGTAATTTTCTGGAATGTTCTTCATCATCTTCTTCAGGATACTTTAACTCCTTGTGTAAAAACCATATATAAGCCTGCACCAAATGTTGTTCCCAGAAGCTCTCACTTCCTTGTGAAAACTGCATATCCAGGGCACCTGTCCTTACTTGGGCTCAAGTAAAACTCTTTTTTCTTTCTCTTTACAGTTTTTAAAAAGGTTTGTCCATCTTGCACCTGCAAACTTCAGCTCAGATTCCCTTGATGAGACACAGAAAGGGGAAAGACCGTGACTCTGCCGTGAAGACCAGTGCCCAGGTCAGGGTCACCTGGATCCCCAAAAGGACCTGGATTCCACTCATTTCAGGTCAGTTTTGCCCAGGACGCCTGCTTGCCGCATCCCCCCGCAGCCCCCCGCCCCAGGCCGGCCGCCTTCCAGGAGCACCGGGGACTCACCTGAGAGCGCCTTGGGGCGCACCTGTCCCCGCGGTGCACGTGTCCAGCAGTTGCTTGAAAATCATGTTTCCCTTCTCTGGGGAGGACTGCCAACACCAGGGGAGTTCAGATTCCCTCCGGCCCCGTGCTGGGTGGCGGGGAGATGCAGCAACCTCAATCCACGAGAGTAGAAGCAGCCTTCAGCTCTGCGTGGACCGAGCACTGACTGAAAACTGGCTGGTCTGACTTAACATTTCCACCTGTTCTGGGTGCGAGAGTCAGGAGGACCCGGTCTTCTCTTTACACAGAAGCTGACGGTGCACAGAAGCTCGTCATGACGGCGCACATCTGTTTTACAAGCTGGGCTGTCCCCGAGCCCGTGGACACGGGGGCAACCCCGCCAGGTCGCCTGCGGTTTTCCCATGAGGCTCCCTTCTTTCCTCGGCCACTTCTCCACTACCCGCCCCCCCCCGCCTCTTGGTGGCGTGTCTTCGCGTGCCCGGGTCTTTCACGCGCAGCTGTGTGCAGGTGTGCACAATGACTCCCGGCTGTCTTGCACATGCGCGCTTCTCAGAAACGGGCCTCAGTCCTCCGCACCGCGCAGTCAGCTCGCCGGGGTGGCAAAGTGAGCTCTGGGCTTCTGCAAGCTTCCAGCCCTGCTTCTTTTTCTTCCTGACTGTGCTTTTAGGAAAGTTCTTCACCTCTTTAAGTCACGGTTTTCCCATCGGTAAAGTGAGCTTAGTAATAGAGCTTCTGTCAACGTTTGCTAAGAAAATCAGGTGAGATCGGGCATAGGAGGGACCCTCAGCCCAGGTCTCGGCTCCCGGTGTGTGCTCAGTAAGCGGGGGACACAAACCGTCATCTTGTGCTTCTTAGGGGATCAGGCAAAATTAGCGAACGAACCCTGCCCTCAAGGGGAAAATGCATTACCCCCCTCCTTTCGGGTGGACACAAAGATGAATGCGCAAATAATTGGCAAGTAGAGGAGGCTGTTCTTGTTTTGTTTGCCTGCAGAACATCCTCCCTCCTTCTTGTAGTAAAAAGCAGCGCTCTGCACGGAGGCGTGCTGTCTCCCCTGCCCCACGGGATCCCCGTGCTATGGGACTGTCCAGCTCAGGCCCCACGTGGCCACAGGTTTTAGGCCAAGAGAACTCAGCTCTGGTCCTGGAGTTTGCCTCCTGAGAGGGGGGAAACGTGTCGATGGAAGCAGCTGAGTCGAATCACGTAGATGGCACCTCCGGGAGAGACTCTGGGGTCCTCCTCCTGACCTATCAGGACAGGGCTAGAATCCGTGTTTTCGGATATCCATGAACGTAGCTTTCTTTGCAGCTGCGGGCACCCCAGGATCCTTCGCCAGGGTGCAGCTCTATGTTGCTTGCCCTCAAAGAGCTCCCAGTGGTGCAGAGAGGAACAAAAGACAAAACAGAGGGCCTAAGTGCTGGGTGCAGAAGGCAAGTGATTTTTGTCTGGCATGAGGAGGGGAGGCTTCCAGGAGGTGGTGGTGCCTCCATCAGGCGTCCCTCTGCGTAGGGCAGTCGCCGTCCTCCCCCACGCCCCCTTGCTCTCCTACGGCCGAAGACCTGCCTCCGTGCTCCTCGGCCAATGCCTCTTCTGTTCCTCTTCACTCTTGTCCATCCACATGTCCGCAGATTCCCTCAAACCCTGCATTTTCACTCCCTGGGAGGAAACACCGGAGTCATCGATTTGCCACCTATTAGACAAAATTCTTTTCCAGGAGACTTAGAGGCCACGACCCGGGCTGTAGATGCCTCACTAGGAAAGTGGGGTCCTGTGTCCCAGGGCCCAGCGACTCTGTGCACAGACCCGTGGGGGGGGGGGGGGCTGTGGTGGGCAGGAGTAGCCTATGTCCAGGACAGGCTGAGGCCCGTGACTACTATTCACTTCACAGCCGCGGCTGATAGGTCGTTGTGTGGGTCATGGGCTGGCGGGAGACAGGCAGGGAGAATGGTGGGGCGGCCACCGTAACAGGCCAGGCCAGGGCTGACCAGGTCCTGCCCCCCCTGCCCCCCGGCTTACACGGGGCTTTATTTCCATCTTTGGGGAACGGAAATAAGAAGTCAATGAGGAAGTCATTTAGGACCATTGGGCAACCCCTCGCGAGGAGAAGGGGAAGAAGGAGGAACTGTTAAAAATAACTCGGAAGCTTTGAATTTGGGTCATGATTCCAAAAATATTTGGTAGAAATAGTAACAGGAAATTCGATCTGGCTGCGGGAAGCTGGAAAGGGTGAATGCTCCGTGGGATATTGCCACAATTCAGGATGGAACGGGACTTAATGATCAGAATCGGTGACTTTAAAACTTTGCATTTTTAATAGTAATGTGGATGACTTTCTTCAAATGAAATCTTGAGTGGGAGTCCAAAATGCGTCGCAAAATAAAAGTATAAGGTCCTTGTTGCAGTGGCAGTGGGTAGGAGGCCGGGGAGTCTTCCCACTGGGGCACCCCTTCCTGATTCCCCATCTCAGCACAGGCCTCGTGGGGCCTCTGGCTCGGTGCGTGCAAAGTGCCTGGGCCAACAGCTCCAAACCGCACAGACCATAAAACTGCTGCATGAAGAGGCAAAGTGAGTTTCCTTAGTGCACATGGCTGCCCAGCCGCGGGCGCAGGACGGTGACCCTGACTTCCTAAGGCCGGTTTGTCGTGGATGGTGTACGTGCGCCTGGCCGCGCGGATGCGCTCGCAGGGGACACAACAGACTGCGGGGGGCGGTGTGTGTGTGTGGCAGGCCTGGGGCTCAGCACTGTGGGAAGGGTGGGGGGGAGAGTGGGGGGAGGGGGGCCTCACAGAGGGACAGCAGGGCAAAGTCCAGGAGGTGGAAAGGAGCTCGGTTTGTTTGCAGAGCAGAGAGGCACCCGTGTGGCTGAAGGGCAGGGACCCAATGAGGAGACAGAGTAAGGGGTGGGTGAGGTCAGAGAAGGAGGCTGCAGTCACCGAGGCCCCTTCCTGCCTTGTGCCCTGCGGTGCCCACAAGACCTCTGAGCGGCGAGGTTCACACACTCCGCAGGAGTAGCACCCTGAAGCCCCACTAGACTCAGGGCATTCAGTTGACCCTAAAGGACACAGCTTTGAACTGCACGGGTCCATTACACGCTTTTATTTTATTATTTATTTTAGGGAGAAAGACAGCTTGCGGCCGGTGCATGGGTAGGGGGCAGGGAGGACAGGGAGAGAGAGAATCCTAAGCAGGCTCCACACCCAGTGCGAACTCCGTCAAGGGGCTTCATCCCATGACCTTGAGACCATGACCTGGACCAGGAGTCCAATGCCCAACAGACTGAGCCACCAGGCAGCCCTCCCCCCTTTTTAAGAGTTGACAGCAGAAGCCACAGGCCTTTATTCACTACGTGCCCAGGCTCCCAGGATCTTACTAGGCCACGAGCACAGGAGTCCCACACACTGCCCCCACCCCGCACACACCGCAGAGGGGAGGGGCAGGGCTGCAGGCCGGGATGCCTGGATTGCAGCCAAGGAGGGCACCCAGGGGCCAGTGGGCACTGCACAGGGCATCCCAGTCCTCCTGACCTGCTGGGGCGCTGAGGCCCCGGACTCACCACCCCCAGGCGGGCACTCAGAAGAGGCCACAGCTGCAGGTGGGCTCGGCTACACGTGTGGGCAGGTGCGCCCAGCCCGCCCCTGTCCTGGCTCAGCCCCACGGCCCTCCTGTACCTGCCGGCCTTTCAGTAAATACACCTGGCAGATGTGTAAATGTCTTTTCTCTTCCTCATGATTTTTTTTTCTTATGATTTTCTTAACTACATTTTCTTTTCTCTCGCTGACTTTATTGTAAGAATATGGTTTATAATACTGGTAACATACAAAATACCTGTTCATTGACCCTCATGTTATCCTGAGGCTTTCCAGCAACAGTAGGCTATTAGTAGTAGAGTTTTGGGGGAGAGTCAAAAGTTACATGCACAATTTGTTGGGGCAGGTAGGTGCCCCAAAGCCCATATTGTCCAAGGGCCAACTGTGTCTGTCTCCTCACCATCTTGCTCTGAATCTCCCGGGTCATATTACACTTACTGGCACAGGAGCATGATGGCAAAGCAGTGCTCTCCCCCTACCCCCGCCGCCGGTGAATAAAGGACGTCCCCTGGAACAGAAACGAACCTTGGAGCAAGGATGTCGGGGTTATTAATTAAACATTTGCTTTAAAACTCTTCTCTGTAATGAAATTTACTTATTCTGTAATTGGTTTTCTTTTTTCCTATGAATGAGTCATTCTTTAAACTACACGTGAATTACCAGCTCCGGCCTGTTCCCGGGCTCTGTGTTCTCTGTCGAGTTTGTGCTGGATCAGCCGTCATGTAGCAACAGAACTCTCCCTAACCCACTGCTGTTAGCACCCAAGAGATGTCAGTGCGAAGTCACAGGCTTTAAAGGAACAGGTTCGCAGGACTCCTGGAAACTACGAAGGATGGCGCAGTATTTCTCACTATGGAAATATCAAAGGGGCTTTTCTATAAAATAACTCCGCTCTAAATGCCGTGAGCTCACTCGCTCTGCTTTCCTTCTTCCCTATCAATTATTGGTAGCTCCTTGAGGCTAACTTGGGTTTACGTGTGGGGAAGCAGCAGCTAATTCATGCACAGAGCTCTAGCGTCGGCTTGGAGAGGAGGGCAGGATGTGAGCACCTTCCCCGCAGCCTGTGCTACAGGACTCGAGGGTCCCAGCACCTACCCTGCCAAGTACACACACACACACACACACACACACAACGCGTCCCACCTCTGTGCTGTTTCGTTTGTGCCTGTTTGGGGGCACACACATTTCCCCAGCGTCCTGTGGGCACAGCAGTCGATGGCAGGATAAAGGGCTGCAAGCAGCACCATCCTCTTCTTCCCCGGGGACCCCCGTGTTCTTGCGTATCCTCTCCTCTTTCCCTCACCCCCGTAACTCCTGCATCCTGTGGGCAAGCCCCTCCTTCAGGCCAGGCGGCAGCACCTCATACACAAGGGTCTCCTGAGTCCGAAAACCAGGAACCTGGGAAGCTCTCTCGTCAATATGACTCTCTCCGAACAGAATGACTGATCGCCACATCCATTCAAGGCCGTACAACTCGCCTGAGCTGAAAATGATGAGATCCAGTCACCAGTTCGCCATAGCTCGGGCTGCAGGACCACCCTCCGTGGGGAGCACCCCTCAGGCAGACCATCCTCCATGGGGACCACCCTCTATGGGGACCACCACCCACGGGAGGACTCTTTGGAAGTTACATTGTTTGTTGCAGATAACGATTGAAACTGCTCAGTACCACACAGAGAAAATGAGCACCTGTCTTTACTTGTTCTAAGTCAGTGATTGTCTGGATCGTCTCCTAGACCGCCCCAGAGAGCAGCTACTTCAGGAATCACTGGGGCTTTGCCTCTTTCATGGAGGGTGAGAGGGGAGGCCCAGCCAATTTCGGGGGCCCCCTGTTTTCCAGCCTACTCTACCCTCAAGCACCAATGATGTTGCCGGTGGTCAGGGACTTCAAGTATTCACTCCCTCTGCCATGGAGGGGTGTTTAATCCCTGTTTGTAAAAATAACCTAGTATTGTGTAACTCTAACCTGCATTATCAACTCACATGATTGACTAATGATGTTTCTGGCACTTTTTACTTAAACTCCTTGCTTGGGTGGCTTGGTCCAGTTTTACACGAAACCTTATCTCAGTTCTTCTCTGAGAAATACACCAACAACTTCAGGAAGCAGAAGTTGTCTGCTATGTACACAGAATGTATGTGGTGAAGAGGAAGCAACAAACAAAACTCTCAAAGTGAAATCTGACTCTAAGAAATCTGGGTGTTGGGCTTATCCTCGGTAGCGTGCCTGTCTCCCAGAGCTTTGACTATGGGAACGAGTCTCGAGGGCATAGATGAAGGACCTTCCCAAGCCTGACTCAATTCCGATGATCGTGATTTCATGTCTGGTAACAAGCTCTCCATGGGTGTAAAACACGCCGCCACAGGGTGTGTCTTTGCCCCCAGGACCAAAGTCTTAATTCTTCTAAGTAGAGAATCATCACTGATTACTCTGCCAAAGGAAACACCTTAACGTTAACTTCTTCCTTTTGCCAAGGAGGTGGAATTCAGGAATTGATGGTCCCAGCTGTCAGTTCAAGCTAGAGACGGGTAAAGAGATGGCTGGCGCATCCTGCAGGCAGTGTGAGGCAGGCCTCTAATGCTGGACCCAAAGAGCGGGGCCAACGTGAGTGTGCCGTCCACAGAATGACCACATCTACTCCATGCGGTTTGAAAACAATGGGATGACACTCAGAGGATTTGGTGTGCTCGGCTATGGTATGAACCTTCAGAACTGATTCAGTTACTGATGCCGAAATAAAGTCAGGCACGTGGCTGGAAAATAGGAACACGTGTGCTTCAGCTGACGGGATCACGTGGCATGGTTGTGTGGTGTGAGTATGGAGGAAATGGGTTTAGGATGCCAACATTCCCGTCTGTGCCCATTCTGAGGACGCAGCAGGATTTTAGGCTCCGCTGGGCTATGCCCCAGAGCGCGGTGTGCCTGTCATCCCACCTCATCCTCACCTTTCCTCGGGAGAAATTCTTCCTTGCAATTTAGAAACCACTGCCTCTTTCCCCTAGGGAATATCTAGGAAATGCAGATAACATTTGAAAGTAGCCTGAAGACATCTACTAAAGGGAAACTATTTCCTCCAATAAGCCTTAAGATGTATTTCATGGACAAATAATAATAAATCCGTACCGGGTACTCTTTCCTTGTTCCTAAGCTTGGTATGCCCGTGCTAATCCCTGCTTTTGGTATGGATAGGACTGTGGTTGACCAGATGGCCTTCCCCACTGGAGGAAGAAGCCTCATTTTGCCCAGAACCAGGAGGCCGGACTCACTAACTGTGGAGAAGTGGCCGATGGGTGTGTTTACTGTTGATTCTGCAGTGCTCCTTCTTGGAAGTTTAAGACAGAATTCCATATCCTCAAGAAGCAGAACAGATAGAGAAACACTTAGTCATTGGACTAAACTGAAGGGAAGTGGCCTGTGGACTGTGTGAGCAGGAAGTGTGGAGGAGAGCTGTATACCACGGTGACCTCAGCTTCTGGTCTGAGGGTGTGCTGCCTGTCACCCCCCACCCCTACCAGGCTCTTCCTCGCTGTCCTACAAGAGGCTGTGATTTGTCCCTGCTACGTGCCCAGGAGTCCACAAAGCGCTACAAAGGCCTTGTTTCAGTTGGAGTATGTGGACTCAGATCCCAGCCTTCCGCACGCCAGCTGTGTGACTTAGGACAGGGCTCTTGGTGTCTCTGTGCTTGGTTGTTCATGTATGAAGGAGGAACAGAAATAGAAACTCCGTGACCATGAGCGAATCAATACACATGAAGCCCTTAAAAAGCCATGGGACCCAGGAGAGTGTGGGGTCTCCATTACCCTTATTATGTCTGTCATTTCACATGAGATGAGGTCTGGCCGCGAGGCCCAGAGACAATGGGTCCCTGCGGTTGTGCACCAGCAACCCCGGGCCAGGGCAGGTGTCGCCCCGGGTCACTGTGTTCTACCCAAGGCGGCTGATGCGTATTACGCTCTTGGCTCTGGCCTCGGGGGCAGCCTCCCCACCCCACGCTAACCCTCCCCAGGACGGACGCTTCACACACAGACCCCAGGGCTCGGCGGATTCCCCCCACAACCCCTCCATGCTCTGTACCTGGAAGGGAGGCTGGAAAGGATTGGGGGCTGGACTGATGGAAGGACATAGGAGAGGGGCGCTGAGGTTCTCACGAGGTTGGGGCCAGATTTGCAATACGGTGAAGACAGAAGATGGCTAATAGAGAAGAGAATGGGAGGGAATGGGCAGTACCACACATGGAGGGTCCCGCTGCTCTCCTCTGTCTTCCAAGGTGCAGGGGTGAGGCCGACCAGCGCCCACGTCCACTCCTTCCTGCTCTGTGTCCCTCGCAGCTGCTCACACAGGGCGCCCCCGAGAACGGCACAGGAGATTCGCTGTAAGTGTAAAACAGGTACTGGAGTCCAAAGACTTCGTGTGAAAAACAACGTAAAATGCCTCATTATTAATTTCTCAAAATCTTTATTTGAAATACTGATATTTTAGATATATCGAGTGAAAGAGAATGTATCATTAAAGCCTATTTTACTGGTTTTCTCTGATTTGTTTAATGAGGCTTTTATAAAATTTAAAATGACGCGTGACTTGTGCTCTATTTCTGTTGTACGGGATTGCTCTAGATCGTGGGTCCCCTGAATTCCCCGCTGCCAAGGCCGGGAGAGGCCGGCCTTCTCCACTGGCTGCTCGACCAAGGGGGGAGCCCTCAGTGATGGGGTCGTCCCCAGTGGTGGCCCAGGAGCCACTGGAGACAGTGGGTGGGGATGGTCTGCAGGTCTGGGCGTCCCTACCTATGTGTGGGGGTCTCCTGCATCGCCAAACAAAGCCAGAGAGAGGAAAACAAGAAGAAGCTGCTAGAAAGAGCCACCTCGGAGATGTCAGGGACAGGCACAGGCTCCGGGTAAAGGTGGCCTGGAGGGGGTTCAGAAGCCATGTATTCTAGGAGGCGACGCTGATAGACTGGGAAGGAGCAGAGGTTGTGACCGGCTTTGTGCTGACACTGTTCAGAGTGGGGCCCCCCGGGGGGGGTGCCCAAGTGCAGGTGGAGGCCTTTGTAGCCAGCAGCTCTTTTCTTTGTGAAGAAGCCAGCTTGACTGCTGAGAGGAAGAGGGGGAAGAAAATTTTAAGACACTCAGGATAGACCAAGCAAAACTGAGATAGTTGTATTTGTTTCAGTATTTGTCTTTGCCGAAGGAAAAGGCCAGCCCCTCGTTAGCAAATGGGGGACCCAGCCTCTGGGCTGAGGCAAAGACCCAATGTTGAGTTACCCAAGATACGGCAAAAAGAAAATGCACTGGCCACAGAGCCTTAAAAAGTCGGGACTCTCGAATGGGGAACGAAGAGGGGTACGGTCTGTAGCAAAAGGAGGGACTCTAACTCGAGAGCAACACAGAAACTGGCTTGTCAAAACTGGAGGCAAAGCCAAAGTTGCTCTGGCAGAGAAAATATTTCACTGAGTCCCAGGCCGTTGAGCAGGGGCTCCCTCAATCGCTCCCGACCAGGGTCAGTCAGGGTCAAGCGACCTCAGCCCAGGGAGAGGACGAGCCGGAAAGGCGGAAAAGGTGGCGGAGCGCGGCCATGAGCCGAGGTCAGAGAGATGGACAGTGTGCTATCCCAGTAGTGGTCTCCTTCTGGAAGAACCGAGTCTATTTCACAACCCAGACAAGCAATGCGGGTCTCAGCACATTGTGCCCTGGCCTGTGGAAGGCAGGGGAATTAGCACGCCGGAGGGAGAAAGGTGGGACGATCGTGTTATGGACCAACCTCCAACATTATTGCATGCTCTTGGAGAGAACTTGTCTTGGCCTCAGTTTCTTATTTGTAAAACGAAAGCCCTGAATTCGATGATCTAATCAGTTCCTCTGATTTTTTTCATCTTCAGTAAACAGAGAACATACGATACTGTCATGTCCTCCCACCCCCAAATTGGCTGCCTCGGAAGATTTCAGGAAATGTTTTGAACTTCACTGTAAACATCAGGCAGAAGCACGGTCAGTATACAGAGTGCATACTGCAATACCAGTAAAACGGCTTGGACTTCCTAATTCATCTTCCAGCGAATCCCACATAATTTCTGAGTCATTCTGTTGTTCAAATACTCTGCCCCCATTGCTGTAACGGTGCAATGTCACCCAGCATTTCACTTCCCCATTGCCCGGCTTCCTCGGCCTTGGTTTTCTCTCACATTGCTCAAACCGTGAACCTGTTCAGATGGCAATCAACGACTCAGCAGGGAATCTTACTTAGAAGGGGTAACAGCTGGTGAGTGGACTCAGACAAGTGAGCATGGCTGCAGGCGTAGATGATTCCGTGGGCCAGTCCTCTGCTCACTTTGAAATGATCCAAACCGGAGCTTTCCAGAAACAGAGCCAGCATGAGCCAGCGCACACACTGTTCCCCACGGGCTCAGAGGCACGGAGATCTCGGGATCCTGTTTCCCTTGCACCGCTCTGCAAAGGCACAGGCCCCTGGGCGCTCATCAGGTGAGGGGCAGGCTGGCTCAAGTCCGCAGCCTGGAAAGGCCATGCCTTTAACCACAGACAGTAAGTCCTTGTCAGTTAGGATTGCAAAGGTCCCCTGAACTGCTTTGTCTGTGACCCGTACTGGGCTTTGAGTGCTCAGCGTATTCAAGCAAAGGGAAGGCTGTCAAGTAAAGGAATTTTGCTGGTATATGTAAATACTGAAAAATAAACCAAAACACACTTGTAGTGACTGATTGCAAATGTTTTTGGCACAGGCAGGAGGGACATCGCTGAAGATGCTTGGATGATGTCCTTTAAGCCAACATGAAGCTAGGAACATAGGAATAGTAAGATCTTCTAAAGAACTGTGGGTTCTGATTCACGAGAGCCCAGTTCCATGACAATCAAGACAGGAGACTCATCGATTGGCTGCATATCACGTACGCCTCGATCGTTTCTTGCTCAGTTGATGTGTGGTGACGTTTTTAAATGACTGATTCTAGAGTGGGTTATAATGAATTTGAAATAGATGGAAGAGAAATTTTCCTTCTCTCAGTATGTAACGTTAGGGCATAACGTTGTCCTTTCAGGTTAAATAAGAGTGCTTTATGAGCAAGGAGGAATTCGAGATCAGCATTCGGCACACTCCAGAACATCACGTACAAATAGTCCCCCCCAAATTAGAAAAACTAAATCATGTGAGAGAAAGAAAGTTTGGAAGCCTTAAGCATTCTGTTCCCCTAAGAGGTGAGCATCCCAGGTAATAGGCCCTGAGAGTTTGGGGGTTTCTTCCCTTTTGTTGTCAGTTCCCTCTTTCTCCCTCTTTAGAGTGTCTCTCTGTGTTCTGTGCACGTTGTGTATTTTGTGGTTCATGTTCAAGTCTGTCACCCAGGGCCCTGTGATGACTCACAGGCTCAGGCTCCAAGGGGCTTGCGGCCGTCCTGGCGGCCTGGCAGGACACGTGGTTCTGACTCCCATCTCCGAGAAGGAAGCTTTACAGTTGAGAGGTAAGTGACAGGGACACAGAAATCAATGGCATAATGTCAGGAATTGTCATTGGTGATTTGGCCAAGTTCCTCATCCTACACTGATCAAAGCCCTCCTTCTGCAACTTAATCAAATTATCTGAACATCTCATCATTTTCAAAAGAGTATTGCCAGTGCCACCTAGCGGAACTATTGTGAATCTCACAGTCTCGCAAAGACTCCTTAAAACCTGCTATTTCCTGTGACTGGGACTTAGATTGGAGAGCTAGAGACGGTGCTGTCTCCTTCTGTGAGCTTCTGCTCTGTATGTTTCGGCATTTTTATTCCGACAGAAGGATGTGTAGATCCAGAACACTGTTTTTAATCTGACATGAAAATTCTCCCAGGATAACTTCAGGGGCAAACTGTGTCACCCCAGCATGGGATCTCGTTGGTGGCTCCTAGTCCAAATACATCTGGACTACGGATTGAGTCTGCGAGGCTTTTCAGTTTCCACCCCCTTGCAGAGACTGTTCCTGGGTGATCTCCCACTTGAGCGAAGTTGGACATTAGCTCGTATTTGTGCTCCCACGTTCGTGAACCTAGTGTCACTTCTCCAGAAAAAGTCACTTGGTTTCCTCATGTCATGCATGAACATCTGTGTGAATGGGCTCTCTGTATTTGAGCTAACATAGGCCACAGCAGATCCTATGAGGACCGAGTACTCAACTCATAATGGGCTTTCATTAACTATGACTCTCACCCCCATTGGTGAGTTCCAAATAGACATTTGGTATAATTTGAATTTGATGTTCTGGCCACCACGGAAGGACACTGATCCAAGTAACACCAATCAAATTGGGAATTTGGAGCGGAGACTGGGAGGAGACAGGAGTTGGGAAATAATCCTATCTATCTATCTACCTACCTACCTATGTACAGAAGAGAGACCATGCAAGCGAATGAGGAAGTTTTTTTTTCTGAAATCAAGTTAAGCATCTTTTTAAAAATCAGAGTGCAAGAAAGGAAATAATCTATGTTCAGATATGTTTGGGAAATCTTGTTCAACAAAGTTAAACAGGTTCTTTGCCACAGGACTAGTTGTGTCCTCTAACACACTAGCACGTACCAAGAATCTTCTGAAAGGGAATGTAGAACTCTATGCTCCTAGATCTTGCCAGGAAGCTTTGAGCCCCAGCAACACCCATACAATTTCTCAGAAGCACTGCATAGAGCGCTTCTTCGTTTATTTTTTATTTTTTCAATTTAAGTTTTGTTAGTTAATATATAGTGCAATATTGATTTCTGGAGTAGAATTCAGTGATTCATCATGTACATACAACACCCAGTGCTCGCCCCAGCAAGTGCCTCCTTAACGCCCATGACCCACCCACCTCCCTCCATGAACGCCGACTCTATCATTAAGAGTCTCTTATTGTTATCAATCAATCGATTGATTTCTCTATCTTCTTTTCTCCCCTTCCCATTTGTTCATCTGTTTTCTTTCTTAACTTCCACATTTGTGTATTCCGCATATGACTATTTGTCTTTCTCCGACTGACCTATTTCACTTAGCATAATACTCTTTAACTCCATCCACATCATTGCAAATGGCAAGACTTCATTCTTTTTGATGGCTGAGTAATATTCCATTATCTATATACACCACATCTTCTCTATCCATTCATCAGTCGATGGATATTCGGGCTCTCTCCATAGCTTGTTGCTATAAACATTAGGGTGCTTGTGTCCCTTTGAATCAGTATCTTTGTATCCTCTGGGTAAATACCTAGTAATGTAATTGCTGGATCATACAGTAGTTCTATTTTTAACTTTTTGAGGAACCTCCATACTGTTTTCCATAGTGGTTCCACCAGCTTGCATTCCCACCAATAGTACAAGAGGCTTCCCCTTTCTCTGCATCCTCGCCAGTCCTGTTGTTTCCTGGGTTGTTAATTTTAGCCATTCTGACTGGTGTGAAGTGGTACCTCACTGTGGTTTTGATTTGCATTTCCCTGATGATGCATGATGTTGAGCGTCTTTTCATGTGTCTGTTGGCCATCTGTACGCCTTTTTGGGAAAAGTGTCTGTTCATGTCTTCTGCCCATTTAGTAACTGTACTATTTGTTTTTTGGGTATTGAGTTTGATAAGTTCTTTATAGATTTTGGATACTAATCCTTTATCAGATGGGTCATTTGCAAATATCTTCTCCCATTTGATAGGCTGCCTTTTAGTTTTATTGATTGTCTCCTTTGTTGTGCAGAAGCTTTTATCTTGATGAAGTCTCAATAGTTCATTTTTGCTTTTTTCCCCTTGCCTACAGTGACATGTCTAATAAGAAGTTGCTGTGGCTGAGGTCAAAGAGGTTGCTGCTTGAGTTCTCTTCTAGGAATTTCATGGTTCCAGGTCTCATGTTTAAGTCCTTCATCCATTTTGAAAATATTTTTCTGTATGCTATAATAAAGTGGTCAACTTTCATTCTTCTGCATGTGGCTGTCCAGTTTTCCCAACGCCATTTGTTGAAGAGACTGTCTTTTTTTCCATTGGATATTCTTTCCTGCTTGGTCAAAGATTAGTTGACCATATAGTTGTGGGTCTATCTCTGGGTTCTCTATTCTATTCCATTGATCTATGTGTCTGTTTTTGTTCCGGTACCATACTGTCTTAATGACTACAGCTTTGTAATATAGCTTGAAATCTGGAATCGTGGTGCCTCTAGTTTTGTTTTTCTTTCTCAGAATTGCTTTGGCTATTCCGGGCCTTTTGTGGTTTCAAATGAATTTTTGGATTATTTGTTCTAGCTCTGTGAAAAATGTTGGTGGTATTTTGATAGGATTGCATTAAATGTGTAGATTGCTTTGGTAGTATAGACATTTTAACAATGTTTGTTCTTCCAATCCATGAGCATGAAATGTTTTTCCCTTTCTTTGTGTCCTCTTCAATTTCTTTTATAAGTGTTTTGTAGTTTTCAGAGTACCCTTTCACTTCTTTAGTTCGATTTATTCCTAGGTATCTTACTATTTATAGTGCAACTGCAAATGGGACTGATGCCTTGATTTCTTTTTCTGCTGCTTCATTATTGGTGTATAGAAATGCAACAGATTTCCGCACATTGATTTCACAACCTGCAACTTTGCCGAATTCATGTATGAGTTCCAGCAAATTTTTGGTGGAATCTTCCAGGTTTTCTACATAGAGTATCATGTCATCTGCAAATAGTGAAAGTTTGCCCTCCTTCTTGCTGGTTTGGATCCTGTCTATCTATCTATCTATGTCTGACTGCTGAAGCTAAGATTTCCAGTACTATGTTAAATAATGGTGAGAGTGGGCATTCCTGTCATGTTCCTAGCCTTACCGGAAGGCCTCTCAGTTTCTCTCCATTGAGGAGATATTAGCTGCGGATCTTTTGTATGTGGCCTTTACGATGTTGAGGTATGTTCAATCTATTCCCACTTGGTTGAAGGTTATCAAGAAAGGATGCTGTACTGTGTCAAATGCTTTCTCTACGTCTATTGAGAGGATCATATGGTTCTTCTCCTTTCTTTTATTAATATGGTGTATCACGTTGACTGATTTGTGAATATTGAACCATCCCTGCAGCCCAGGAATAAATCCCACTTGATTGTGGTGAATGATTATCTTAATATACTATTGAATTCAATTTGCTAGTATTTTACTGAGAATTTTTACATACACGTTCATCAGTGATATTGACCTGTAATTCTTTTTAGTGAACCTTTATCTGGTTTTGGAATCGAGGTAATGCTGGCTTCATAGAGTGAGTTTGGAAGTTTTCCTTCCGTTTCTATTTTTTGGAACAGTTTGAGAAGAATAGGTATTAAATCTTCTTTAAAGGTCTGGTAGAATTCCCCAGGGAAGCTGTCTGGCCCAGGACTTTTATTTATTGGGAGATTTTTGATTAGTGACTCAGGTTCTTTGCTGGTTATAGGTTTGTTCAAATTTCCTATTTCTTCCTGTTTCAGTTTTGGTACTTTATAATTTTTTAGGAATTTGTCCATTTCTTCCTGGTTGCCCAGTTTGTTGGCATATAATTTTTCATAGTATTCTCCTGTAATTGTTTGTATTTCTGGGGTGTTTGTGATATCTCCTCTTTCATTCATGATTTTATCTATTTTGGCCTTTTTTCTTTTTGATAAATCTGGCTAAGGGTTTGTCAATTTTATTAATTCTTTTGAATAACTAGCTTTTAGTTTTGTTAATCCATTCTACTGTTTTCTTTTTGTTTCTGTATCATTTATTTCTGCTCTAGTCTTTATTATTTCCCTTCTTCTGTTGGCTTTAGGCTTTGTTTGTTGTTCCTTTTCTAGCTCCTTTAGTGTAAGTTTAGGTTGGGTATCTGAGACTTGTTTCTTGAGGTAGGCCCACATTGCAATATACTTCCCTCTTAAGACTGCCTTTGCTGTATCCCAAAGGTTTTGGACTGTCATACCTTCATTTTCATTTGCTTCCCTGTGTATTTTTTTAAATTCTTCTTTAAGTTCCTGATTAGGTCATTATTCTTTAGTAGGATACTTGTTAACCTCCATGTGTGTGTGGTCTTTCTAAATTTTTTCTTGTGGTTGACTTCAAGTTTCATAGCATTGTGGTCTGAAAATATGCACATTATGATCTGTCTCTTTGTACTTGTTGAGGCCTGATTTGTGACCCAATATGCGATCTATTCTGGAGAATATTCTGCGTGCACTTGAGAAGAATGTGTATTCTGCTGCTTTAGGATGCAATGTGGAGTCTGTCTGGTCCAGTATGTCATTCAAAAACCATTGTTTCCTTGTAGATCTTCTGCTTAGATGATCTGTCCGTGGCTGTAAGTGGGTTGTTAAAGTCCCCTGCTATTACTGTATTATTATCAATCAGTTTCTTTATGTTTATCATTAATTGATGTACATATTTGGGTGCTCCCAAGTTGGGGGCATAAATATTTACAGTTGTTAGATCTTCTTGATGGATAGACCCCCTAATTATGCCCTTCCTCATCTTTTGTTACAGTCTTTGCTTTAAAATCTAGTTTGTCTGATATAAATATGGCAACTCGGCTTTCTTAGATAGTCATTAGCATGATAGATGGTTCTCCATCCCTTACCTTCAGGCTGCAGGTGCCCTCAGGTCTAAAATGAGTCTCTTGTAGCAGCATGTAGATGGATCTTATTTTTTATTCATTATGATATCCTATGTCTCTTGATTGGTGCATTTAGTCCATTTACATTCAAAATGATTATTCATAGACATGAATTAGTGCCACTATGTTCCCTGTAGAGTTGGTGTTTCTGGTGATGTTCTCTGGTCTGTTCTAGTCTTTGTTGCTTTTGGTCTTTTTTCCTTCACTCAAAGAGTCCTCCTTAAGATTTCTTGCAGGGTTGGTTTAGTTTTTGTTTATCTGGGAAACTCTTTATCTCTCCTTCTATGCATTTTCTCTTATCCCCTTCTGAATGAGAGCCTTGCTGGATAAAGAATTCTTGGCTGCATATTTTTCCCATTCATCACATTGAATATTTCCTTCCACTTCTTCCTGGCCTGCCAAATCTCTGTGGGCAGATCCACTGTGAATCTGATCTGATCTGTTTTCCCTTGTTAAGGATTTTTTTTCCTTTGCTGCTCTCAGGATTCTTTCCTTGTTTGTGTATTTTATGAATTTAACTATGATATGCCTTGTCAATGGTCAGCTTTAGTTGAAGTCAATGGGAGTTCTCTGAACTTCTTGGGATTTTGATGTCTGTGTCCTTGCCCAGATTAGGGAAGTTTTTGGCTATAATTTACTCCAATAACCTTCTTCCCCGTTTTTTCTCTCTTCATCTTCTAGGACTCTTGTGATACAAATGTTATTACATTTAAATAAGTCACTGAGTTTCCAAAGTCTACCTTTATGGTCCATTATCTTTCTTATCCTCCTCATTTCAGCTTCATTATTTTTCATAATTTTATCTTTTGTATCACTGATTCACTCCTCCACTTCATCCATCCTCATTTTTAAGACTTCTACTTGGGATTGTGTCTTGGTTATAACATTTTTAATTTCAGCCTGACTAGATTTTAGTTCTTTTATCTCTTTAGTAAGAGATTCTCTAGTGTCTTCTATGCTTTTTTCAAGCCCAGCTAGTATCCTTATAGTCATTGTTTTAAATACTTCTATCTGTATTAATTAAATTCCTGGCCATGAGTTCAACCTTGTGTTCTTTCTTTTGGGGTAAATTCCTCCATCTCATCATTTTGTCCAGAAAATAAATGAATAAAGGGAAAAAAAACACCACCAACAACAACACACACACACACACACACACAAACCCAAAGTAAAAAACAAAGAAAAAGAAAATTAACAAGAAACACAAAAACAAAACCCGGAAAAATTAGATCCTGGGTACGTTTTCGTCAGCTTGGTAAAAGAATCTAGGTCCCAAAATAAATAAAATAAAATAAAACAAAATAAAAGTAAACAAGAATTAAAAATATACATAAAAGTATTTATGTAAAAATAAAAATTAAATAGACTAATAATTTATAAAAGTTTAAAAAGGATTTGGAAAATGTAAGCACATAAATGAAAAAAATAAAGGAAATAATGAATGAAAGTAAGAAGGAAGGCTGGTCCTATTTCCCCTGGAGCTGCGGCTTTGCAGCCCTCTAGGATCAGCGAAGTCTAGGATCAGGGGAGTCCGTGCTGGTGTCCAGGGGACAGCCCAGGGGCGCGGCCGCTCAGCCAGGTGCCCAGGGCGCGGGGAGGCCGGATACGTGCACACCAACCCACCTCCACCAGGTGGCGCTCCGCGGTCCCCGGATGCTCCCCGGATGATGGGAGGGACGAATATGGCGGTGCCCCTCTCCGCGCGCTCAGAGCTCAGTATCGGTGCCCCCACTCGTCAGTGAGCCCTCGCAGAAAAGCAACCACCCTGTCTCCCTGGTTTCCGCCTTCACCTGCCCCAGTTGGAGGCTTTTTATCTCAGGCGCGTGACCGAGTTTCAAAACCCCGCATTTCAGGGGTGGCCGCGGGGCGGGCGCTGTTCCGGGGGCGCGTGTCCTCCCACCGCCCCGGGTCCCAGGAAAGCGGTGGCGGGACTGTGAGGGGGTCGCAGTTTCTAGCAGAACGCCGGCGTCCACACTCACTGCTCTTCCCGGCTCCTGTGTCTGGGAGCGAGGCCGCACCCGGTACCCCTCCCCTTTCCCCTCCCCCGTTCTACCTGAGCCCGGGGGTCCTCAGGCCACCCTGTCGCTCCGGGGACCCCGGCCCGCTCGGCCCCGAGCCCTCCTGCTGCCGCCCCAGCTCTGTCTGCCCAGGGGACCTGCTGCAGCGCCTACCTCCCCAAAGGCCGCGGTTTCTCTCCTCAGAGACCTGCAGGTTACGTCGCGTCCGCACTGCGCCCAGCTCCTCAGGTGCTGGGAACGACGGGACGACTCTGCAGCGCTACTCCCAGGAGGCGCCGCTCAGGGCCCACTGCGCCTGCGCCTGCGCTCGGCTCCTCAGGTGCTGGGAACGACTCCGCGCGGGTGCTCCCGGGAGGAGCCCCTCAGGGCCCACTGCGCCTGCGCTCGGCTCCTCAGGTGCTGGGATCGACAGGATGACTCTGCGGCGGTGCTTCTGGGAGGAGCCGCTAGGGGCCCACTGCGCCTGCGCCCCCGCCCGCGCCCTCTTAACCCTGAGGAGCTCTGCACTGGGGAGTGGGGGGTGGTGGTTCCGTGGGGTGAGGTCCGCAGCCCACCGCCAGGAAAGAATTCTTGAGATGTCTTTGGTGCAGAAGGGTGGCTTATTAAAGCAGGGGGCCAGGACCTTGGGCAGAGAGAGCTGCTGCCCCGCCATCCAGAGGAGCGGCTGATGATATACCCAGGAGTTGGGGAGGGGAGAACAAAGGGGGTGTCCAGAAGGACTGTCATCTGCTGATGAAGACTCTCGGGATACTGGAGACCTGGTTCTTGTCCAGCCAAGCTGTTTTTCTAACATGAGGACAGTTGGGAGCTTCCTGGAGGAATGTCACACTCCTATCCCACGTCCTTGTCAATGGGCTCAGGTTCCAAAGAAATTCAATTTTATTTACATTTCCTTCTGGCTCAGCCTGCCTCAATGTTATGGAGGGGAGAGTGATGTTAGGGCTTCGGGAAGTGAGCTATGGGAATCTGGAAGGTAGGCTATTGATAAGAAAGCTTCTTCGTGGTCAATCCTAGGACTTCTGTGAACCGAGGGAGACCCCCACAGTGCTCTTACAGACGCAGGCGCCCACCTTCTCCCAGAATAATGTTGAAAATGCAGCCATGTGCTCAAAACAGTTCCTGTTTGCATGGACTGGCTCAAATCCCAAGAAGCAGAGAGTCACAGGCCGGTCCTTAGAATGACCTCTCTGCATTTTTTTAACCAACAGGTTTTCACCATCAATAAGCTTTTTTTTTGTTTGCTTGTTTGTGTACCACAGAGAAAAGCATCGATTCGTGTGCAGCATCGGGAAGGACAGGAGGAGCAGGCTGGCGTCTAGGGGGCTCCAGGTACGGTTTACCTGTCTGCACTCTGCGGAAATCAGCATCAACTCGCCTGTCACTCTCTGCCGGGCTCCAACAAATCCTCTGGAGTCTGAAGGGCTGAATCTGGAGCCCTTTCCCTGATTCCCTTCACTGCCCCCGTTATATTCGTGCTCAATATTCGCTGCAGTGTCTCTTCCACCGTGAGGACTTTCTCAAGCCACCCTCCTGTGCCCCTCGCCCCAGCCACATGGAGGGTAAAATCCCTCTTACCGAGGGTCTCAGAGTACCATGTTCTTTTCTTTATGGCATTTATCATAGTTGTCTTTCATACTTATTTAATTAATACCCATCTCCCCAATCAGACTGTGAGCTCCAAGAAAGTAAGGTTTTCCTCTTCATTGTATCCGCAGCACCTGCTTAAGTTCCTGACACAGCATAGGTGCTCAATTACTATTTACTGCATGGACGGATGGATGGACGGATGGGCGGACAGGCATGTCTACTCCGATAGAGAGCCTTAGAAGAGCCCAGGAAGGCGACCAGCGTGGAGACCGACTTTGAGGGGTGTGCTGGGAGGAAACAATCAGCAGCCCTCCTGCACCTCCAGCAACTGGTCGTTCTCCCCTCAAAATCACTTACTAAACTTTAATCTCTGTTGAAGGATATAAGATCTTTGGGAGTAGAGAGCAAGTTTTTCTAGTTCATCTCAACATCTTAGCTGCCTGACCTTTAACAGACATGTACTAAATGTCTGGGGATGGACAGTGTTTAGGAAAACAGAAGGGACCTAGTCTTAAGCTCAGTGGACCCTGAGGTTCCCAGAGAGGGTTTGCCGTCCTCATGAGAGGTGCCTGCCTCCCTGTATTTCCCAACTTTACCAACTTGCAATAGTGTCATTTTAAACCTCAAGAGAGTCGGGCCCCAAGAGCTTCAAGGTACGCATTAGAACCCAGTCTTCCTTGCTCCCAATCTAGTGCTCTTCCCACTTCATTTCCAAATGGTGCTCCCAGCAGGGGAGAGTCTGAGGAACCGTGTGCTCCTCCTGGGGAAAGGGGCCCGCCAGCACAGAACAGAACAGTGAGTGAATTACATTCACCGAGAAATACGGGCAAGAAAAAGAAATACTTTAAATGGATCTTGTTTGTGTGAGGAAAGCCTAAAATTACACCGAAAGACAAAATACGCTATATAATAATGTCTGTTGAAAACACCTTTTTTTATTATAAATGGTAGAATTGCTTCCTGACACATCTCGCAAATATCATACTTTATTTTCTTTGCCTGACTTTCTGTGAACAAGAGGTCCCAGCACGTCCGAGATTGCTTGTGGCCGTTCCCCCATTCAGTGAGTCCCCCAGGCCGGGCAGGGTAAGCTGCACCGGGGGTGCAAGGAGAGCAAGGAGAGGGACAAGCTCATTTCCACAACCTCAAGAGGACTGCAGTCCAGCAGGCTGTTTTCTTTATTTTGGATGTCTCCGTTTTAGCATGTTTCCAATTTATAAGATACACTTTGTATTTTCAGAAAAGAGCCTGTCCACGGTGAAGTGGGCAATTAAAGCAATTATCTAAGTACTACTTTTCATGTTAAAGAATCAGTTGATTTATGAAAGAATGATGCCACGGCCTTAGATTGTTGTGATAGCCATTTTAATTCTTTGGCATTTTTGGCAGACCTGAAATGTTGAATACAAAGAGAGATGGGCTGTCTTTATCTTCTACAAATTGCAAAAAAAAGTCTTCTTTGTGAGTAGGCCTGGAATCACGGTCAACGGCGAGCATGAAACTGAACCCACGGGCCCCATCTACTGTCCTCGGCCTTGGGGTCTGTCTCTCATCCGGAGTGACTGATCCTAGTGTCAGTAGGAATGGGGGCACGTACATTCAAATATTCTCAGTGCAAAACTAAAACCACTTCTTTGGAAAGCTGTCCACAATACCTTTATTACAGATATTTCTCTTTGGTTTCTCTCTGTTCGTGGGACCGTATGCTCCCTGCGAACTCCATTCTCATACTATTTTATACTTTTTGGTAAAGATGATTCATTAATTACATAACTGTGACTTGCCTCTAAGCCTTTGCAAAGTTTCCTTATAAATATATTTCAACATTATGCTAACTCTCTTTGACACACCATATGTCCCATTTCTGTTGTGGGAAACCCCGTCGATGCTGCTTCTGTGTAGCACGCGAGAATTAGGTGATCCTACGGCCTCTGAATCCCATTACTTTAAAATTCACTGTGGTTCCAGCCACGTATCACTGTACAGATACTGTCTATTCAAAGATAAGTTACCGAAGCTTGTTCACGGAACTAAGCTTTCCCCCGACCTCCCCGTCCCCCACACCCGGGAGCGCTGGAAGTAGTATCTCCAATGCTCTCCAGGATTTAAATAACAATATTTACAAGCCACTTAGCACCACAACAGGGAATTCGCTGGCATGACCCGCACAACACGCCTACTCCAGACGCTGTACTCAAACTGTATGGGCCCGTTGAAGAAATACATATAACCTGTAAGGAAAAGACCGAAGAGAAAATTTCAGAGTCTGAAAATGGGAAGAGTTCACACCAGCTCACGTTAAAAAGCACAACCTGTTAGATCCCACTGTTTTCTAACACGCCAACATTTGTGTTTAAAATCCTACCAATGCCTTGGGGCGCCCAGGTGGCTCAGTGGGTTAAAGCCTCTGCCTTCGGTTCAGGTCATGATCTCAGGGTCCTGGGATCGAGCCCTGCGTCGGGCTCTCTGCTCAGCGGGAAGCCCGCTTCTCCCCCCTCCCCCCGCCTGCCCCTCTGCCTACTTGTGATCTCTCTCTCTCTCTCTCTGTCAAATAAATAAATAAAATCTTTTAAAAAAAAATCCTACCAATGCCTTAATATATTGGTTATAGTTTAAGGGAGGGACAAAAGTACAAGTTTCTCAGGTCTCCTGAACTGTCACCTTCAAATACTGGTCATCTTGCTGTGAGTTCCAGTTTTGGTGCTTGACATATTGATAATAGTCATTTAAGTTTGGGAAAATGCCCCTTTTCATAATTAAAGCAAAAATAACCATATAGTTATGGTAGTCATTGGTCTTTCTATATAAATGACTCCCCACTCTGCCCCTGATTTAAATTATGGCAATAATTTTTGCCTCTTGGCATCATTAAGCATAATTTAAGATAGTATTGGGGCACCTGGCTCAGTTGGTTAAGTGTCCAACGCTTGATTTCAGCCCAGGTCGTGATCTCAGGGTCATGATATCGAGCCCCGTATAAAGCTCTGGGCTCGGTAGGGAGTCTGCTTGAGGTTCTCTCTCTCCCTCTGCCCCCTGCCCCTTTCTCTCCATGTAACTCTCTCAAATAAATAAATAAAATCTTAAAAAAATAAATGAAGATCATGTTTAAAGTTTGGCATCTTTCATTTGTAGAATTAGCAATCATTTGAGCAACATTTTCATTTATTCTAAGTGTGTTATGTTTTGTTTGCTGCCTATGTAACTATTCCTTAACTGCCATAGGTTTCTTAGCACCTGTAAGTCCTGTATAAAACTGCTCTCTAAGGGAAACGACTTTGAGGGGCTCCTGAGCCCCCCATTGAGGTCAGCGTGAAGGAACTCGTTACCGTTTTTCTCGTAGACGGCATCCACTTTATCACCAATCCCTGGGAAGTCCTCTTCTATCAGCCTTGGATAGTCTTTATCCATGACCCGGTTAGTGTCATCATAGCTAGGCAGTAAGAAAAAGAAACTCTTAAGTAGGTCATATTTCTTAGGAATTGTCTTAGAAATGATAACAGTGGAAATCATGGCACCTTTCAAAATTGACGAGTTATAAAATTTTAAGTCCGTTTAGAACATCTGGTAGCTTTTTCAAATTAAGAGTTATGATACTGAGTGCAAGGTGGATGCTTGCTGAGCGCTTGTTGCCTAAGCACTTGTTGTCTAAGGCCATCTTTCTAAAGATCGTCACAAGCTCATTTCCATTTCACAAACCGCATATCTGTTATGAAAGTGTGTTATTAGGAAAGTGTTCTTAGACCCAAATAAACACGTTTGTGCATTGAACCACTATATACTGATCTCCTAGACAACTCACTAAGTGTGGTAATGGAGGCAAGAATATTTGATGTATAACTTCTGGACTGAAAACTTATCGGGGCGTCTGGTGGTTCTGAAGCTAGGAAGGGGAGCATGGCTCGCCCCCCCCCCATTGCTACCATTCCATAGTGCACCCCTGCACACAGACACACCCTAGCCGACCACACACATCCTGAAACTAGCCTGGAACAGCCGCCCATCACGGACCACTGTTATGTTACTGATGCAAGTTTCTTATCCTTGAGTTATGTTCCAATAGGTGAAAGACAGGTGAAAGACCACAGGACTGTGCAGAGAGGCAGGGCCTCTACATGCCATGTCTACATGGCAACACTAAGCAATGGAAGCCAAGCTCAAGACAAGGAGACAACAAGTGTCAGGAGAGGACATGAGAGGGGACATAGCCTGTGAATGGGGTGATGCAAAAGACTTTGAGGTTAAATGGTATTTCCAGTTAACTTTGCCACAGACCTTCTATAGGGCATAGGAACTGGAACAGCAGGACCAGGGAGAACGTGATCATAGT
Source organism: Potos flavus (assembly GCA_028534135.1). Classification (NCBI taxonomy): domain Eukaryota; kingdom Metazoa; phylum Chordata; class Mammalia; order Carnivora; family Procyonidae; genus Potos; species Potos flavus. The sequence continues at coordinate 748,362 of CM052884.1, forward strand.
ATTTAGACAGTAGTGAATGTCATTGTCAGAAATAAGGAACTCAAACAGCAAGGACGACACAAACAGGAATGTGTGCATGCGTGTGCGCATGTGCGTGTGTGTGTACACATAAAGTGAAGCTACTAATTTAAACCTTTCAAGTATGGGATTCCTAGGAGATATTCTCATTCCCAAATATATATATGGCTCTAAGCTCTTAAATGTTGCCAGTGTCAAAGCTGCCTTCATATCGACATTTGTTCGAAATATTCCAACTCCACCTGTCCTGCAAAAAGGGGCTGACTCTAGAAACCATGGGCCGGCAGCTTCCTGGCCAACCTCTCTGCTGGATGAGCGTGAGAGAATGATCTAAACTAGCGAGAGCGGTGTGGGACTCACTCAGCCCGTGTGACACAGTCCAATGGGTCAGTAAACACGGTGGCCTCACCTCCAGAACTGGTTTCCCGAGAAGAAGAGCGTCTTCCCTGTGTCCTCGAAGTGGACGGCTGCACTTATCTTCTTAACCTCTTTTGGAAATCCCAGTTCGGATATTTTTTGGGGATAACCTTCCAGAATGTCATAACCATTAAGAGCCCAAAATTTTCTGCCTAGAATAAGTGGAAGAATGGTTTTATTATCCAAGGGAATCTATTAGGATTCACATTACTTACTTTAACAAAGAAGGACTCATTTTATACATTTACAAATCAGTTAGGGTCTGTGGTCACCATGCGTATGAAACACAGAAATATGAGCATTCTTCAAACAAAAAATAGGATTTAAGATGCTAATTTCCTAAATATGAGTATAATTACCAAGTAACCATAATCAATTTGGCAACGTATTACCTCCGACTGTTAATCTGGACCTGGGTGAAAGTGTATTAAAATTTCTTCATGAATAAGCACGAGAGTGGGAACAGTGAATTAGATTGAAAAGTCAGATTTCATATCAGATAAAGTGACTGTATTCTAGCATTATTATAATGTTGGTAGAGCGCTATGTAGCCATTATCAATGATGATCATGAAGATGGAGTAGCAGTTTGGAAAACTGTCCCTGATTTGATGTCAAGAGAACAAGTAAAATATGAAAATGTATATACACTATGCATATAAATATTCAAAAATCCCTATTACATATGGTGAAGGACTACCAAAAAAACGAGAAAATGAAATAAATTGACTTTTCAGAAGGGGGAATTATGGATCATATTTTTTTCAATGTCTCAAGAGGTACATCGTCATAATGTTTGCTCAGCAAATAATTTTTAAGAGGAAGTAAGAAAAAACTGACATGACTGCTATAAAATAAATAGTAAATTTGTAGCGATAAGGAATAATGCAGACTTTTTACTTGTCAAATTTGGGGACATTTGGTAGAAAGTTTCCAGGTATGTTCTGTTTAATATTTTGTTACGCTTGGCTTTTAATTTAGGTATTTTTCTTCAGGACTGGTCATCGTGCTAAGACTCCGGCAGCATCACATTCATCACTGCCTGCCCGGGACACGTGGGAGGACTCACGGGGAAAGGCTTACCTCTGAAGATGAAAATAAGGTCCCGGGAGGGGTGCTCGTAGGCAGCATCGATACGGTTGGGAAGTTCTGGCCAAAAGGACTTGGTTAAGAACAGCTCGGTGTCAACCTGCTGAGGGTGCAGGCGCCAGAAGAATCTAACGCCAAAGGGAAAATACAGAGTTTGCTGTAAGTGACCGATGAATGAATAAACGAACAAATGAACAAACTAGCATACTAGAACAAGGTAGAAGTGAAAAATTCATCTTTCATGTCCCGTTATCCCGAGGTTTAGGTTGTAAACGTGGTCTCAAATTCCCACATATGTCACCAGGACAAAAGTCTTTCCAGACCCAAAGGCATTTGTGTGGATGCGCAACAGTTTACTGACATGGCAACTGATTTCAATACTTGTGTTTTCAAATAGATAAATTGGGTTTCTGTATTTACGTGGTTATCTTTATAAGGAAGCTGCATCACGCCCAGATGAGCCATGGAAAAGGTAGAAGTAAAGTATTTATCCATTAGTCATTTATTTCATCTGAAACATGTAAAAAGAAAAAAAACAAACCAGACTACCCCAAAATCTATTATTTTCACGGTTAACGTCTCCTTTGGAAATGCTACTGGATGTTTGGCAATTTGCAGACTGTGGAGGATCATAGCGAGAGCACCTGTCTTTGAAGACCATTGTCTCTCCTCGGAGGCTGGTGATGGCATCGAGGGATAAGGCGGGGTCACATTTGTCTGGTGTTTTGGGATGTTTAGGGTTGGGGTCTTCGTCTCCTGGGCCTGCAGGCATGAAATGAAGGCAAGAAGGTGGTGAGGCCGGCCTTCCTGATGTGCGCCCCTGCTAGTGGAGAGTCACAGGGTCCCCTCGGGGAGGGGGGAGCAGGAAGTCCCCAGCTTCTACACCAGGATCCAAACACCTGCGGGGTTACCAAGCTCTTGCAGGTGGGCCGGCTCCTCCCATTTCCAACCTCCAGACCCTTGAGATTCTTCTCAACCACAGCTTTGGGTTTCTTGAGGTTGGAGATAGAAATGGGCGGGTGGGGATGGGAGCGAGACTCTGAGGAAACCTGCCCCTTGCTTGGCATGAGCTATGGGACAGGCTGCACTGGAGACACACATTTCTCTTCAAGCTGTTTCTGGAGGCACATCATCGCTGCGGGAGTCCGCACCTCTGCTCTATCTCTTACCTCTTTTACCAGCAGACAACGTCTGATGCAGTTTATCCCCGTGCCACGGCTGTGAGTGAGCAGCCAGGCCTTCAGCAGCCCTGATGTGCCATGAGTTTGTAGCTCTCCCCCAGCTCATGCAAAACGGGCCAAGCACAGGAACAATTCTGAGCTGCTGCTTCCCCACCTGGTTCCTATTAGTTCTATCATCAAGTCCCTTGGTCACAATATTGCAGAAATAACAAGAAATGCAAAGCACTCGCCCACACCTACACTAACTGCTAGAGTAGATTTCATTCCAGAGGGGGAATGATGGGCCGGGTGCCATGAGCAAGGTTTCTGAGCTCGCTGCTCTGGAAGTGTCTACACTGACGACTTTAACTCTATTAATAGAGGGCAATTTTGCTTGCTTGGGTTGAGGTTTAATGATTTGGTAAATATTATTGAAAATTTGGAAGAAAAAAAGGAAGAGATTCTTACCAATGGTCATCTACAGTGGTAGAAGGTGATTAAAAGCTACCATAGGCCACTTGAATGGATTCTCCTGTGGCAAACTGATGCGGCTGAAGGAATACCCAGGATTTATAAAAGCTGGTTAAGACCACACTTTCATCCTCAGCCATGGTACTAGCGATACACTATTTAAGTGCTAGGGTATAGTTTCTTCATCGGCTAAATGGGAAATAAAATAGTTTCCTTCCTTAAGTCAGAGGTGTTTTGTGGGAATCGAAGGAACCTCGCAAGGTATAAAATACAAATAGGAATCTCCAAAATCTTTGGAGAATGGAATATCTTCTACTTGAGCAGATGCTCTGACTCAGAAAGGAAAATGGGCGTGCCTTCCCAGGTCTTAGTAACGGAGCCAGGATACAAATACTGGTAACGGTAACTTCGCTGATAATTTCCAAGTAAACGTACGCATCTATTCTGTTTAAGGCTGATAAATTAGGAGTTACCGTAGAGAGACTGGATCCCTTGTACGTCGTCGTCAGGAAGCATAAAGTGGCTCTTGCCCGTGTAGGTGTAGACGGGAAACATGAGTGCTCCCGGGTCCTTGGAGTGGTCGAGACCCAAGGAGTGGCCGAACTCATGGGCAGCAACAAGGAACAAGTTGTAGCCTGCAAGCAAACAAAGCGATGGTGAGAGAGCAAGGCAGCGACGGGTCGATGGAGGGAACGCTGTTTTCCTCGCCTCTTTCTCTTTCTTGGCTATTTCACTCTTTTTAAAAAAAATTAATATTCAATATTTGATTGCTTGAAGGAAGATTCAAAATATTGATTTAATCCTTATATATAATTAAATGTTCTCTTTGATTAAAGCTGCCGACATAATTAGAATATCAACAGATTGCTCTCAAATAGTTAGCAATCGGTGAGGATTTACCGGGAAGACAGTAGGAATCCTGAGTTGCTCTTTGTTTTCTCAGGTCAGGTGAGGAAAGTGGACAATGGAGGCCTTGAGGGAGGAGTCCTGGGAAGTCACATAGGGTGCTACCTATCAGGGCGTTTCTAGAACATTGTCTGAACCAGAGGCATCATGCAAATGGATGATGACCAAGTATGGAGCATGCACTAAACAGGGTCTCTGGGAATCTCCTTGGGAACAAATCCCAACCAAATGATCCTTTCCAGAATATCTCTAGACTCTAAATTTAAAGAAATAGAAACTCTGGAGATGATTGGCCAACTTTCTTCGATTTTAGAAGACTACTGTCACTGTATTTACATTATTTCTTCTAGTCATTCTTTCTACCAATTTCTGAGCCTCCTACTACTGATATTTTACTTTATTATTATTTTTTTTACTACTGATATTTTAAATTGAAAAAAAAGAAAGTTGGGGGAAAAAAAAACCACATGGAAGCTGGAGTCACTGGTTTCAATTTGACCTTAAATACCATCTGCCATCTGCTAGTATCCCTCAAGCCACTAAACTAAACTGCTCACTTTCAATGTTTCACAGAAGTTTGTAGAAATGTCACTTGTAGAGACTAATAAGTATAAGATAAACTTTCCATTTTTTTTGAAAAATATAATCAACTATCAAACATAATTTACAGCATGCTTCTTAACTTCTTATCATTGGATCACCATCTAACCTAATCTAGTCATCATGAATTTATAAGAAATATTACCTTTGGAACTACTTGTCCAAGTTTCGTCATCATCAAAATGGGCATCCCCTCCATAGTTTGGCCCAGGAGGGAAAGCATGAGCCAGCAGACCAGAGGGTCCATCAAACGGGTAGAAATCGCCATGTTCTACACACAAAAAGCAAGAGTTAAGAATCTAATTATGTCCAGCAGTGCCTGGCACAAATGTTTGGTGAATTCTGTAAAAAGCAATGAATGACTGAAAGAAGGAATTAAAAAATGGAGACAACTAGGGAGCAGAATGTAAAAAAGTCTTAAAAATGATTCTGCATCATTACCTTTAGTTCCAAAAGAGATCATGATATCAGCAGTGCCATCATGAAGTCTAGTGAAATTCAGAGGGGTCACATCTGACCAAACTTTGAAGGCTTTTCTGAACGCCTTTTCAACTTCAGAATGAGTCAGATCCGGGGTATAATTCACAATCCTATTCAACAGAGAATGTTTCAATTGCATTTTTGGAAGGAGAAAGCTATTTGAGAATACATTTTCTTGGAATACTGATTTGCAACTCAAAATGCAGTGGCTTCCCTAAAAGTTCTACCAGAGATCCATTGTTTCAAAGAACTTATGAATTATGATGCCATGCAAAGGTAACAAAATGAATTCAGGCATTTGAGTATCTCCAAATATCTGGCGACTTGGAACCTTACATTTAAAGTATTCAGATATTTAATGAAACTTATATCGTAAGTTACAGGTTTGGAATTGTATCACTATGATCTAAATAAAGGATATAGCTTTGTCAAGTTCTTAGAGAGAGTAGGACTCTCCATTTTTAAGCACTCTTACTAAATATGCCTCATGTGGTACATTTGCAAATTTTATTACACCTACTTTTACTTCTAACTTGATTTCTTTTCTAGAAAAAAATGCTTTGAGATTTCCGACGAAAAATAATGCTGGGTTAATGTAACAATAATGGATGTCATGAAACATTCTCACCAATAATATTAAAGCTATTACTGGGATTATTTAGCTTCTAGTTAAATATTTAAAGCCTACCTAAAAAAAAGGGGACCAAACACGTTCTGTCATCTACGGCTTATGCTGAAAATTAGGCATTTGATACTACTTTAAAAACTAACAAATATTAAAGAAAGGTAGCCTCTGATTTACCTGTAGGTCAGATTCGTCTTGGACCACTTGAGAGTTCGGGGGAAAACATTGTACTCGCCCACGTCAGGGACCCCACATCTTGGTTTCTTCATGATGTCCAAGGTGTTATCATCCAGTTTGCCGGTGACCTCTAAGCCGAAGAAGGACTGCATTTCTCGGAGCCTGTCCACCGCGGAGTTTGCTGCAGACTTCTTCAGGATTCCAGCGGGATTCAGGGGATAGTAGTAGGATTTCAAGTAGCGCTGGAAAAGAGACCAGAATGGGCTGCTTTTAAAAGAGAAGGGCACTTGTGAGATACGACACCCCGTCGGGATTGGCAAGATACCCTACCTCGGCAAGCTGGAAGTCTTCCTCGGACAGATCGTCCTCGCCATCGCTGGGAAGGGGCAGGGACCAACACTGAGTCCAGCCCAAGAAGAGGAAGGCGGCCAGGACGCCTGGGAGCATCGTGATGGATGTGCCTGGAGCCTCTGCCTCCTCCCAGACAAGCACCTTTACTTTTATAGACCTGCAGGGGTGACTCATCATCTACGGACAAGTTCCCGCTTCCTAGTCCGTGGAAGGTAAACATGCTTACATGGCGACTTTTTTTTTTTCTCCCAAGAAGTGTGGTTTGTGGTAGAATTTGAGGGAAATATAAAATGAGGGCTTCTCTCATTTCAGCAGAGTCTCCAAAACCATCCGGCAAAATAAACGGCCTCAGCATATTTATGGATACTGTGGGAAGAAGCAGAGAGTTGTAAAATTTTCACTTTACTGGGCAAAAATGTTTTTTCCTCTGGAGGAAAGCAGCTACTTCTACCTTTTTTCAGATAAGAGTATCAAGATGATGCACTTGCCTCCTTAAAGAGACACTTAGTCCTGCTTCTAGAAGCTCTATAACCTGGTTTATTTTCCCTGGAGCGATTCCAGAGGGAGATATGGTGTGTCCCCGAGGGCCACAGAACGGGACCAGACCCCAGCTTGGAGGCTGGGAAGGACTAGGGCACAGGCGCAGGGCCGAAGGCTGCAGTGGAAAGTTAAAGGCACTGGTGTGACTCTCAACAACCAGAGAATCCCGCGTGAATTCCCTACAGGTCCAGGAAGAAGTAGAAGAATGCGTCGGAATACAAGATAATGGCTAACACATAATGTGGGATTACTACCTGCTAGGCTTAAAAGGCATAATCTCATTTAATCTGTACAACAACCTGAGAAGTAGGTACTACTGGAAGGCTTGTTTTCACTTTACATCCGAATAATCTGAGACCCAGAGAAGTTAAATACTTGTTTGAGGTCATAGAGTTAATAAATGGTGCTGTCAGCATTTGAATCCAGGCCAGTAGACTTAAGACTTCATTTTTTTTTTTTTTAAAGATTTTATTTTATTTATTTCACAGAGAGAGAGATCACAAGTAGGCAGAGAGGCAGGCAGAGAGAGAGAGGGAGGCAGGCTCCCTGCTGAGCAGAGAGCCCGATGTGGGGCTCGATCCCAGGACCCTGAGATTATGACCTGAGCTGAAGGCAGAGGCTTTAACCCACTGAGCCACCCAGGCGCCCAAGACTTCATGTTTTTTAAACACAATTCGGTATGGCTTCTCCCCCATTAATTTTCAGAAATTTTCTCAAAAATGGAGCGGCTTTGTTCCCACACCTGTGGGAATACCCAGGAAACTAGGGGTCTAGATAAGCTCATGGCCAATTTCAAGTTTCTTAATTTTGATTTTTAAGTTTAAGCAGGAGAAGTACCTGAGCTCCAAAACCTCAGGAAAATCGTCCACGAGGTGCCTTCAGAACATCCCACATTTAGTACCATGATGTCGGAATGCCATCTTTGGTGCCCCAGAGATGTAAATGGATAGAAAAATACGAGTCATGATCTTCAGATAGAATGACTGAAATCGTAAGTTCATTTAAGTGATCGGGAGTCAGAAGCAAGTCAGGTCCGGAACACGGGAAGACAAAGACGAGGAGTGTGAGTACAGACGAGGGTGGGTGGGGAAGGGGGACCCCACACGTGGTGGCATGCCATCCTCTGGATTGGCCGGTGCCGCCAATGAAATCAGAAAAGCCTATGAAATGTAAGCAATCGGTGGAGGGCAATTATAATGCTTTTTCCAAAGCAGAGCCAAACAGATTCTTACCATAAATATTTCCAATGAGTTCAAGATTAGATTTAGGCTCAACCAGCAATGCAAAACTATCGTTTGATTTAAGCCTCTTCCATGAGTAGCAGTTAATTTTAGATAGAGTGATAATTATTGAAAAGTTTGAATCATCTACTGAGCTTACAGGAAATTAGTTCATTTGAAATCATTTGTTTTTTCCAATAAAATTTCATAATCTTTTAAAGCCTCATCAGAGTTTTAAAAAGAAGTCCTGAAGAAGTTCAGAGACAGATGACATCAATGTTTGGAAGTGGGAGAGGTGCATCAAATAGTTGACTGTACTGGTAGGTTGAAGCAAGAATTTTTTAAAAAGCCACTTTCGTTATTAAGTCAATGACTATTGATCAGGCATCAACTATGTGGGATACCGTGCTGGTCACTATGAAGACAGAATGAAGGAAAATGCCTTTTTCTTAGGATGATGACAATATTATCTCCCTGCAAAGACACGTTTTCAATGAGCAAGGACAATAAACAAACGTCACTGCTTACCAACTTCAGAATCAATGCTTATTATCAAACAGCGTTAGTGTTTTGTTAGGTTCTCATGTCCCCTAAGAACATATTCAGTGCAAAATAAAGAACACAGGTCAGTGAGAACACGCTACTCGCATTCTGTAGTGTTCTGAGCAAGGGAAATAAAAGTCATCCAGAAGATTAAACTAGAAATCGATTCCTTCAGGAAAGGATCTGGCTGCTTGCCTCTAGCTACTGTTCGAGGAGGAGTGAGCTCAGCTGCTGATGGCCGTGTGTCATCACCTGGAAATGTGTTGGCAAGTCTCTTGTCAACACAAGTCCTTATCTCGGGCTATTAATGGTGAGAGCGCAAGCCGGGCCTTCCAGCTACGACGGTGAAGAAGTTCGCGGTTTCAGGTGACACCTTTAACACGAAGAGGCTGAGCTGGTGTTTACAAATGCTTCTCACAAGGCTCCCGGATCCCTGGAAATTGGAAAACCTGTGGAATGAGCAAACAAAACTGGATTGAATAAGAAATGTGTGTCTCCTGCTGATTCAGATATAAGCAATATGGGACTTTTTAAAAGAGACGTCATCATCTGTTTCTAAATCAAAAACATCACTCAAGAGAGAATCAGAAATGTCTGTGACCCACCCCTGAGTAAAGCACAGGGTGGGGAGGCGGGGTTCCAGACCAGGAAAAATAGGAACAAAGGCCGTTGGAGTTGGATTAAAATTATGAAAATTCTGTAAGTCAAAGAACCTTTAGGACAAAAATTTTGGCTTCAGTTTACAGGGTTGTACATTAACTGTGTTGACAATGACACTTAGTATCTTCATTTTTCTGAAAGCTAAGCTATCTGATGGTGCCAGGGTGGCAAGTAATGGTTTTTGTAAATACCCTCTGATGGTTGCTTTGTTCTAGTTTCTGAGTTTTACTCCCCCAGCCCCAGGGAATGGGTTCCAGGCCCTTAAACAGGAGCACGAACCTGGAATGTAGACCCTGGATCGCAGGGACACGAGTGCCCCACCGACCCGCTAATGCACAGCCGTGATGTGCCCCCAGGTCAAGTGCTGAGCCCAGAGGGAGTCCGGTCAGAAGCCGCAGCTGCCGAGCAGAAGGCCAGCAGTTGAGGCGTGCACTGGCCTCCCATGTCTGAACCACACACCGCACAGGGCTGGCTGCGTTCGTCCTGGAGGGTCCCCTAAAGAAAGAAAGACAATCTGCAAGAAAAAAGGAAATTCTTTTTCATTCTTACTCAAGGATGACCCATTGGAAAGTCAAGACTGAACTTTCTGGGCTCACTTTCTTCTTTTTTAAATTTTTGAAAAGATTTTATTTATTTATTTTAGAGAGAGTGACCGAGAGGAAGACGGAGGGAGAGGGAAACTCAGGAGGGCTGTGCTCTGAGTGCAGGGCCCAATGTGGGGTTCGATCCCATGACCCTGAGATCAGGACCTGCCCCAAAACCAAGAGTCAGATGCTTAACCGACTGAGCCCCCCGCCCCACTGGTGGCCCCCTGGGCTCACTTTCTAATGAACTGTAATTTTATTGTGCTTTGTTAAAAACAGTGGTTACTGGATGTCCACGTCTGCCAGATTTAACCAGAACTGCGAGAGAAAACAGCCAGGAATAGCACATCCATTCTAGCCCATCCCTGTCCAAATGCCTTTGAAAAGGGAAAAATCTGGATTGCTTGGCAATGAATAATGGAAATGAAAACAAACTAGAGAAATGGGACCTTCGTGGTTTTAACAACAAGCATTTGCAATATATTTAAAGATCCCTAATATTTAAACAAATGAAGCAAAAAGTGTATTTTTAAAGCAGCCTGGCCTCACCTTGACACCCTCATTCACTAAAGTAAAAGTTATTACATATTCTTAAACAATAATTTTCTTTTTTTTTTTTTAAGATTTTACTTATTCATTTGGGAGAGAGCAAAAGAAGGGGGAGGGGCAGAGGGAGAGGGGGAAACAGGCTCCCCGCTGAGCAGGGAGCCCGATGTGGGACTCCATCCCGGGACCCTGAGATCATGACCTGAGCCAAAGGCAGAGGCTTCACCCACGGAGCCATCCAGGCGCCCCAACAATAAATTTTCTGATTTAAAAAATAATTACAATAAAGTAATGGGCTTATTGCATAATGATTGGAAAATGAGAAACCTACAGGGAAAAAATTACCATAATACCCCAAGATTTTTTAGATAATCCCTACATACATTTTCTTTTTTTAAAAAAAGATTTATTTATTTATTTTACAGAGAGAATGAGAGAGAGATAGCACGCCTGTGCGGTGGTGGGGGAGAGGAGCTGAGGGAGAGAAAGAATCTCAAGCAGATTCCCCACTAAGTGCAGAGCCCGACGTGAGACTCGATCTCACAATCCTGAAATCCTGATCTGAGCTGAAACCAAGAGTTGGACACTTAACCGACTGAGCCACTCAGGCACCCTGCCCACCCCCCCCCCCCGTATATATTTTTTAGGTTGATTTATTTAGACAATAGTCAACCTTAAAGGTTTTTTAAACAGTACTTTCTAGAACAGAAAAACTTCCCATGTTGTTGGGATGCTGCATCGGCTTTATTTTCAATTCCAGGAAAGCCGTCCTGAATGAATTTGGGGTACCATGCTCCATAGTTTGCCCTTCTTCACGGAATCTATCATAAAATTGAGAATGAACTCAAAACCACACAAAATATATCTTAAAAAAACTCTGTGTTAAAGAGGTTAATTTTTAAAAATTTTCTATAAGCTCCAATTAGACAATTTCAGAAAATTGTAGACAGGGATTGGCAGCAAGCATGAACTGCCCACACAGAGTGCTCGAGGTCAGTCCGGCTCCGGCGCTGATTTCCTACCTCCGTCTGCAGGGAAGACGGCGGTCGTCCCAGGCGAGGGCCACGGGCAGCGTCCACGCCTCGGGCGTCTGCTGGGAATTCCAGTGCACTAACTCCCTGGGGCTATCCATCAGCACTGCAGGAGGGCCCCCAACATTTTCCCTGTTAATGACAAGGAGGCAAAGGCCTTATTTTTGGCATACGACCAGGCAATTATAACATGTGTAAAGCGAGAAACATTATAAGCTGACATCTAAATGGCAAAGAAATCCTTTTACGCTATGGACTACAGCACGGGGGTTCGTTTCTTTACCCTCGCCAGTGATTCTGATCTTGACTAAGTCTATGGAGAACGCAGGCCTTGGAATCAGTTACAGCAGCTGAAATCCCAGTCCTGCCATTTAGGAGCTTCCTGACCTAGGCAATTTGTATAATCTCACTGATAGAGCAGTGAACAAAACACATCCAAATCCTAGCAGGGAGAGAGAGGTAATTAGATAGAGAGAAAAATAGAACAGGAAAGAGAGGTCAAAGGGGTATGTTGCAATTTATTGACAGTGGCAGGAAAGGGCTCATGGAGAGGGGACTTTTGAGTAGGGATCTGAGGGAGAGGAAGGTGGGAGCTCTCACACTATCTGGGGGTAAGAATGTTCTCAGCACAGGGGCGCCTGGGTGGCTCAGTCGTTGGGCGTCTGCCTTCGGTTCAGGTCATGATCCCAGAGTCCTGGGACCGAGCCCCACATCGGGCTCCCTGCTTGGCGGGAAGCCTGCCTCTCCCTCTCCCACTCCCCCTACTTGTGTTCCCTCTCTTGCTGTGTCTGCCTCTGTCAAATAAATAAAATCTTAAAAAAAAAAAAAAAAAGAATGTTTTCAGCACAAAGAAGAGCCAGTGCAAAGGCGCTGAGGTAAGGATGCTCTGGTGTATTTGAAGAAAGCAGCCAGAAGCCCAGTGTGGCTGGAGCAGAGGGAGAAGATGGGTCATCGCGGTACCTGTCTTACAGGTCCTGTGACCACCACAGGACATAATGATCGAAGAGCGCTCTTACTTCCCAGGAAGTCGCCTACGCAGTGCCCAGCAAAACCACTGCGCTCAGCACCCTTGAAGGCACAGGGGCTGTTGCAGCGAGGGTGTTGGCAGGGATGTAGTTCAGAGGACACAGGTTTGGAAACGAGACAGGAAGGACAAGAGAGGCTCGGCCATGCGAATATCGGGGAGCAGAGTGCTAGCCCAGGCGAAAGGAAAAGCAGACACCCCGGGGTGGAAGCAAGCTTCTGCCGGGGGCAGAGATAAATGCACGCTGGGACACAGCGGACAGAGAGTGAGGGGGGCCGAGCCGGGGACCTCACAGAGCCTCACCCTGGGGCTCTTCCCAGCCTGTTCCACTGTCTACGTCTTGGGAAGATGTTGGGCCCACACCTTGAGTTTCATGTCCACTCCCCGGGGCAGCCCCACTGCGGGTCCAGCCCTGACCCCTCACCTGGAGGTCACTCAGGCTCCCCACTTGGTCAGGTCACCTGCTCCCTGGGTCGCCCCAGGGGCCAATTTCCAGGTTGGCTCACTCTTCTCCGTTTATCTTCCATCACGTGTGGAAATCAATCCTTCATTTAACACCTACCATGGCTTCCGGTTCCCAGTTGGATCCTGACAAATACAGGTGACAATATGAGGATTAAAACGGGAAAACAGAATAATGAATCCATGAACAGTACATCGAAAACTAATGATGTACTGTATGTTGGCTCATTGAATTTAAATAAAAAAATAAAAAGAGAAAACAGAAGTACATTTTCCAAGTCCTATCAGCATTGACTTACTGTATCTTTTTGTATAATTTAATGTATATCTTCGTGTACCAATTATAGATTTATTTTCAGATATGAATAAGGATAATTGCTCCCTGCTCTTACATCTCACAGAGAGTGAGAAAATAAAATGAAATAAAACTTTCATTTTGAAGGTAAATATAATTATTATTTACCCTGTTCCCAAAGCCTACGGTCAGGTAAGGAACATTCCATCCTAGGTGTGGCCAAAGACTGACGCCATGCCCGTCGCTGATTAGATTACATGTGAATTCCGCGCTATGTTAGCTAACCAGAATTTATTTATTCATTGAAAAAAAAGAAAATTTATTAGAGAAGATCATATGACAATGTGGAAACTATAAGCTCCTTCAAAAATGGTCAAACTTCAGTGGAAAACTATGGACATCTATGTTCTTCCCATAAATGTCCAACGATCAATACATTTTTACCTAAAAACATGCTGACAGTTTTTCACTCTCCGCTCCTGAGACCCTGTACCTCAGAATAAAACCTTTTGCCCTCTGACCCTACCCCTGGCGACATGCTCTTGATATTCGCAGGGGTACCTGGTTAGGGGTAGACAGTCTCTTTTCACGTGCTCGTCTATGACCTTCAACACCCAGGTGCAAACTTTGTCTCCTGATACTCTCCTCTGACTCTAATGTGGACTACTTCTCTCATCGCCCTTTCCTTCCCCACTGAAAAGCTTCTTTTGGTTCCTTTTCTTCCTTGTGTTTCTTCTTCCTTGTTAAGCTCAGTTTGGATGTTTCAGAGGAAGTCTCAGAGGAGCCCATCATTCTGCTTCTCCCAATACTTGTGTGTTCAGCCAGCGCCATTGCAATTGCCTGTTGGACCCAGTCATTTTCAAAGTCTGGGTGGCACTATGCCGGGGCACCTCTCCGCCATGAGTATAATTACACTATGCACATAATCACGTCCCTGGTACGGGAAGTGATGCTGTTTTCTGTGCACTATGACCAGACTATGACCAGAGAGCCTACAAAGCACAGATTTATTGCTTCTCTTGCATTATACTTTGGAAAGTATACTTTTTACTATTATCTATTACACACTATTACATGCTATTACACGCTATTACTATACTTACAGTAAAACAATTTAAAATAGTATATATGAAGGTTTTACTAGGTCATTTTGGAACATAAAACTCACATAAACCATACAATAATATGTTCATCTTTTTTTTTATTATGTTATGTTAGTCACCATACAGTACATCATTAGTTTTTGATGCAGTGTTCCATGATTCACTGTTTATGTATAACCCCCAGTGCTCCATGCAGTACATGCCCTCCTTAATACCCATCACCGGGCTCACCCATCCCCCCACCTCCCTTCCCTCTAAAACCTGCAGATTGTTTCCCAGAGTCCACAGTCTCTCATGGTTCGTCTCCCCCTCTGATTCTCCCCCTTCATTTTCCCTTCCTTCTCCTAATGTCCTCCATGCTATTCCTTATGCTCCACAAATAAGTGAAACCATATGATAATTGTCTTTCTCTGCTTGACTTACTTCACTCAGCATAATCCCCTCCAGTTCCATCCATGTCGATGCAAATGGTGGGTATTCATCCTTTGTTCAGGTAATTAACTCAATATTATCAGTAGAGTCAGGCACTCAGTTTAATGAAGACTGAATTGTCTGAAAATGAAAATGAACTACTACAAAATACATCTCAAGAACCTGAGATAATTCTAAGGGTTTCCTAGAAAATTCCTGGGATGACCTAGTGGTAACATTTATAAAAAATTTTTTTTTATTATTAAAACAATCCCTGTAAAAATTTGGAAAATGAGGACGTTGTGAATAAAAATTAAAAATCACTCATAATCTTAAATCCTGGAAATAATTTGTGTTATTTCTTCCAAACTTTATATATAATTTTTAAATTGCATATTATACTCAATTTTGTATCCTACTTTACTACATTATATTAACACTTTTCATTGTGATATTCTTTTTTCCATTTTTTAAATTTAAATGCAATTAATTAACATATAGTGTATTATTAGTATTAATAGTTTCAGAGGCAGAGGTCAGGGATTCATCAGTCTTATATAACACCCACTGCTCATTCCATCACGTGCCTTCCTTCGTGCCCATCTCCCAGTTACCCCAGTTACCCCCTCCCCCCCAACTCCCTTCCCCTCCAGCAACCCTCAGTTTGTTTCCTAGAGTTAAGAGTCTCTTATGATTTGTCTCCCGGGTGCCCCTAGACTTCAATTAGCTTTGTTCTACTTAAATTATTACTATCCAAAGCACGTGGCAAATACTAAATGCTCAGTGTAAAGTAGCTACAAAGATTAAAATCCAAATGTAATGATTATGGAGTTTATCCAAAGTTTGTGTTATTGGCACTTATGAAAACAATTGCTGAGCTGCAAGAGATAATGGGCACTGGAGGGAAATTCCTATCTGAGGCGTGAGGTTGTTTTAAAGAATTTAGTGACATTTGCATAAAATGATAAACATGCCAATTACAAGAGTTTTTGTTGATTCAGGAAAGCCTTCTGGCAAAAAGAACTCAACAAATATAAGTATTAGTACATGGTTGATCCAAACACACACACACACACACACACCTTCCTAATTCCACATTTGCCCCAGTTAGAGACGTTTTTACACCAGATGTTTCCTAGTGCTCCTTAGGTTACTCAGAGGGACATATCTTCTGTGCTAGCTGGGAGCCAGAATGACCCATTTTTTTCTCTAATAAAAACAGACAGAAATTGTAGGAAGACATTTAATGCCTGTATTGGCTAACTCTTAATAATACAATATTTAGGGACGCCTGGGTGGCTCAGTCAGTTAAGCATCTGTGTTCAGCTCAGGTCATGATACTGGGGTCCCAGGATCCAGTCCCACTTGGGCTCCCTGCTCAGTGGGGAGTCTGCTTCTCCCTCTGCCTCTGCTGCTCCCCCTGCTCATGCTCTCTGTCTTTCTCTCTCTGAAATAAAGTCTTTTAAAAAATGCAATATTTAGTAAATACTGAGTGAAGAGAAGGAGGTAATATAAAGCAGCAAAACATGCAATTAAGATCAGTGTTTTATATCTGAATGATGTGTTTTATTTGTGAATCACTATAAGTTATTTTCACCACAGGAAGTTTAAATGATCAACAATTGGCGAACTCTGTTACACTTTCTCCAACCACAGGGGGTGAAAACGGGGTCAAGTCATGCTTTACAGTGTGACCACACAAGCCCCCTGGTGTCAGCACAAGCCTCCGAGACCTCAGAACACATTTGGGCTGATTCTGTTTTATTGCTTCAATTGCTGTTTGGGGATCTGAGATGGAAACCTCAGTGTTTCAATCATTTCTGAACCTGAAAGGAACAAAGCAATGTTCTCCCAAATGGGAGATTTCTGTAACTTCGACCACTCTCCAAAGTCCATGACTACACAAGGCCAGTGACTAGGATCACACCAATCTTAACTAGAGAATATTCACCCTCACCTTTGGAATCGCTTGCCCAGAGTTCCTTGTCCTCAAAGTGAATCCTTCCTCCTCCTAGACAGTCACTGGGAGGAAAGGTATGAGCCCGCTGTCCAGAGGCCCCATCAGATGGGAAAGAAAACTCCATGTTCTAAAAGGGAAATGAGTGAGAAAATAACTGGGAAAATTGTCAAAACAAGAACAAAACCAATCACTTCGATTATAAGGTATTGAAAAATGGGAAGTCTTCAATAAAGACAATCTGTTTATCATTATTCTCTGCTTCCAAAGAAGATTCTGATGTCAGCAGGGTCCCAGAAAACTCTAATGAAATGGAGTTGGGTCTCATCTCCCCAACCTTGAACGATGTTTGGACAGTGTGGTCCACTGTTCCAGGGGTAAGATCTGGAATGTCATTTGCTGTTCTAACACACGTATGGAGAGGGGCATTTCGGGAAGCTTCCATATGTGACATTTTAAAGACTGTTGTACTTTGAGAATCTATCCTTTTGATGATTCTTTTTATTTCCTTATAGAATGAAAAATCTAAGATATACCATGGTATAATAAAGTTTCTTTAGAGATAGCCTTAATTTTTATGTGTTTGCAAATATTCTTGGTTGAAAAAAAATCTGAGCTGCACTATCATCACCCAAGATTTAAAAACTACTGGGGGCGTCTGGGTGGCTCAGTCGGTTAAGTGTCCGACTCTTGATTTCGGCTCAGGTCATGATCTCAGGGCCGTGAGATCGAGCCCCACGTTGGGTTCTTTGCTCAGCACAGTGTTTGCTGGAGATTCTCTCTCCCCCTGCTCCTCCCCCTGCTCGTGCTCTCTAAATACATACATATATACATAAAATCTTTTTAAAAATTTTAAAAACTACTGTAAGACACGAATGTGAAATATGGATATAAAAAATCCACTTATGATAACACATTTGAATATTGTTTTAATTTTATCACGGTGTAAGTCCAGACATAACTGAGAACAACTCATAAATCAACATTCAACCTACACTACATATCAGTAAGTGACACACCAAAAGATTGAATTGGTGGTCCCAGACTTCTGAGGCACAGCCTTACAGAAATATTCTTTTAAAAAACTGAAAATAAATAAATAAATAAAATAAAAAAATTTTTAAAAATAAAAAAACTGAAAATCTTTACATTCATAGATTTTTTTTTAAGATTTTATTTTTATTTATTGGACAGAGAGAGATCACAAGCAGGCAGAGAGGCAGGCAGAGAGAGAGGGGGAAGCAGGCTCCCCGCTGAGCAGAGAGCCCGATGCGGGGCTCGATCCCAGGACCCTGAGATCACAACCTGAGGTGAAGGCAGAGTTAACCCACTGAGCCACCCAGGCGCCCTACGTTCATCGATTCTTGCAAAGAATTAGCTACTGCATCTAAATTGCTTTCTTTTTCAAGTACAGCTAAACATAAGCACAGAAAGACCATAAAGTGTTTCTCCAACATTTTGCTAAATGAGATTTACATACACTATGTTAAATACTTAACTCCATCAGTAGCCGTGAAATCAGTGAGGGTTTGCTGTAAACAGCATTCACCAGTAGACACATATCGTGATGAGGTACTTAAAATTGAGTGCAAAATGTCTTGTACTCGTCTTTACATCCTTAAATACTTGACCCATGCTTGTCACATGTTAGGAGCTCGATTAAAATGTCTTGAACAGATGGACACAAATAAAGGATAGGCTCAAGATGATTACCTACAGATTTCTTGCTGAATTACCTCACGTCCTAATTGTTTGCTTCCCTTGAGAAAGAATCAGATCCACCCAAGAATATGGCTTCAGGATTTGTTGTTTCTGAACTTTCTAAATTTGCAAGAGAAGTCTATTGTACTACACTGCTGTTGTTACGAGACGACTGACTTTGACTTTTACTTAAAATTCAGTTCTTACTGAGAATTATTATATAAGGGGAAAAAATGAAACCATTAGTTCTCAATAATATTTTGTAATTGAAAAAAAATTTTAAAGGTATTTTAAGCCACCTAGACAAGATTTACTAACTCAATATTCAAGTGAGAGAGACAAAGCCTGGTTTGGAACGTAGAAGAAAGTGAAGTGTGGATAACGTAGGCGTATAGACCCCAAAAGGACTTGCAGAGATCATCTAGCCTGATCCTTTACATTCCATTGGGAAACGGATTGAGAAACTTCCTCAAAACCACACAGTAAAATAAAGTTGGTGCTAGGATTAGAATCCCAGCTTCCCGACTAGGATAGCCCAGGATACTACGTGTTACCCCCAAACTACCTAACCCGTAAGAATACGATCTGCCAAAGCTCATCCTGCAAAGACTTTCATTTGGGGCCGAGGGTTTGGAGGGAGATCATGTGAACCTCTGCCTCCTCGAGTCGCCTTTACAGGGTCAGACTATTTTAGCAGAGGATTCATTTCTTGTCCCTATTTTGTTTGCGTTACTGTCCATTCAAGGACAGAGCACGTTTAGCACAATTTTTTTTTTTTTTTTTTTTAGTGCAAAGGAAAAGTGTATAGATAAAAACAAAGGCTTCCCTCCTCGTTTCATGACCGTAAAGGCAGAATGTCAGTTTTGCTTTTTTGGAGGACGTTCTTTCTAAAATTGGTTGAGCATCTGAGAACTTGTAATTTGCTCTCTGACCCGGGAAGAGAGGGAAGGAGAAGAAGGAAGGAGAGGAAACGGAGAAAGGAGGAAGGAGAAGAGGTGGGGAGGAAGGGAAGAGGGTTAGGAAAGACAGGGCATTTATCCCGAAACAATAGGGGCCAGCCACTGCCCTGGGGCTTTCCGTCTTATGTCCCAGTGGGCAGCGAGAACCTGAGCGAGTCCGTCCGGCGCCCCATGAGGCTGCGAACGCAGAGCCAGGCCTGCAAGAACTCTTCCCGCCAGCCAGGCCCAAGGCCACTCACACCCGTGTGCCTCAGCCTGGAGCCCATTTCGTCCCCTGCTGCCAGGACCCCTGTAGCCATGGGTCTAAGCCGAAACGGAATAACTTAATCCAGATGTCTGAAAAGAGCCATCTGCCCAGAAAACCGTCGTTAAGAATGGGTCAATTTTTTCCAAAACCAAGATTCTTTCCACAATTTCCAAAACACTGACAAACACAAGTGATTAAGATCTGACCCCTTGTACGAATGCGCAGCTGATGAAAACGATCGAGCGAGAGGTTGAGCACGGAATTTGATCCACACTGTTCTTCCAACGATACACAGTTTACACGCGTTGGAAGGGCCTACACTTGCCGGTTCCCAGCTGACCTCACGGCGCCGTCAGCTAGAAGGGGCAAGCACATGGCATAACCAGCAAAAACGGAAACCGTCATCCTAATACTTCATTTGCCCCGGGGTGTTTTTCCATATCCGGATTAAATAAATTATTTGAACCAGCGTGCTCCATCACCAGCCATGATCTTATCGTAGACCCCAAGTTGGTTGATAGGGATGGAGGCAGGTCCCTGCTCTTGATTATGTTTCTTATATATATATGTATCTCATATATATCTGTCAGTGGAAAAGAATATGTATAGATTATTGGATGCCATTCTCTATTAACCATACGTATACCTAGCAGTCGTGTTCCTCAGTCTAAATTAACATCGGAGCGCCGGCTGGTCAGTTTCTTGTGAGTAGCTCTGTCCAGACTGAATTTCCATGATCTGAAGATGATTTTTAGGGTGACGGATGTTCGAGCGGAGGAGAGAGAAGAAAACAAAGTGGGAACCCGGTGGAGCCGTGTGACTCCCCTTCCATCCACACCAGCCTGACCCAGCCGACCTACTCACAAGTATATGGACCTGTTCTTTGCTCTGCAGTCGACATATGATGACCCTTTTAGCGCACACACAGGTGAGCTCAGGAACACAGAGAAAACAGAATGGGGCACAAGCAGGACCCTGGTCAGGCTATAACGAATCAGGAGGAGTTCTAGAGATTGTTTTTATCGGGTTTTGGGTTTTTTTTAAAGATCGTTTTTAGTTGTCGGAAGAGCGTTCTCTGTGAACCTAACCTCCTTCTAATTCATAATTGTTTCCCTATGAGCTGTATACTATTTGCAATTATTTTTTAATTCTTGAATTTTTGAAGTCAGTGCTCAAAAATTATTTGGTTGATAGATGGATTAAACATAAAAACCGCCGAGGCCCAATTTCAATTTAAATTGCAAGTAATCTAATATTCAAAATAAATAAAGAACTAATAAAACTCAACACCAAAAAAAAAAAAGAGAAAAAAAGCCAAAACCCCAGTTGGATTAAAAAATGGGCAGAGGGCCTGAACAGAGAATTTTCCCAAAGAAGACATCCAGATGGCCAACAGACACATGAAGAGATGCTCATCATCACTCATCACCAGGGAAATACACATCAAAACCACATGAAATACCTCCTCACACTTGTCAGAATGGCTAAAATCAAAAAGACAAGAAAAAACAAGTGCTGGTGAGAATGTGGAGAAAATGAAACCTTTGTGCACTGTTGCTGGGAATGCAAGCTGATGCAGGCGCTGTGGAGAACAGTAGGGAGGTTCTTAAAAAAATTAAAAATAGAATTACCATGTGATCCAGTAATTCCACTGGATACTTACCCCAAAGAAAACAAAACACTAACTTGAAAAGATACATGCACCTCTACGTTTAGTGAGGCATTATTTACAGTAGCCAAGATATGGAAGCAGCCCCAGGGACCATCAATAGATGAGTGGATAATGTACGCACACATATACACACACACACAGAAATATTATGAGGCTGAAAAGAAAGATGAGATCGTGACATTTATGACAACATGGATGAATTTAGAGGGTATTATGCTAAGGGAAGTAAGTCGGGCAGAGAAAGACAAATACCATGTGATTTTAATCATATGTGGGGAAAAATGAATAAATAAACAATGAAGTAGAATCAGACCTATAAATATGGAGACCAGACCGACGGTGGCCAGAGAGAAGGGATGGGGGGATGGGTGAAATGGGTGAGGGGCGGAGGGAGGTCCGGGTCTCCCATGGCGGAATGAATAAGTCATAGAAGGGACAGGCACAGCACAGGGAACGGGGTCGGTGATGTGACGGCGCCATATGGGCGCCGTACGTACCCATGCGTGTGGTGAGCTCAGCCTAAGCTAGGGACGCGTGGAATCACTCTGCTGTACGATTGAAACTAATGTAACACTGTGTGTCAACCGGGCTCGAAGATCGAGAACTCAAGTCCAAAAGTCAATAAATTGTAAGTAATCTTACTCGATTAGAATGTTAGTGGCATAAATATTATTCTCCGATTGGCATGAATACCTACAGTCTGAAGAGGATGTTTACAATCTTCTACACGTTGATAAGATTTAAGGTACAAAGAGTCACCAAATAATATGAGTCATGTTGTCTGACTTCAGCTCTAGACAATATTTGTGGCTTATAATGAATGAAAATTTAAATGACATGAGGAGTTTGTGAACCATGCCCTTGGGACAGGGAGGAGGGTGCTGCACACCTTTCATAAAAACTTTGAAATGGATTTTGTGTGTATGAATCACAATTGGATTTTCCACAACCACAAAAAAGAGAGAGAGAGAGAGCTATACATAAAACATAAATGACTTTTTATTTCCTTAAGCACCATTTAAGGAAGAGAAATCTTAGTTCAGAAATGCAGAATGTTTTCAACATAAAGCAGAAAATGATAAAAACTCACATTTCAGGCTACAAATGACAGTAGCACCGAGACCTAGAGTCCCCTCAGTTTACACTGAAAACGTGAACCTTCCGTGTATGATAGAAACAGGCACCCAGTTTAATCTTGCTGGGGTGACTTAAGGCTTGGGCGACTTTGGAAAAATTATTGAAACTTTCTGAGTTTTCCTTTTCCTCACCTGAAAAGCAGGAGTGAGAAGTGTCCTTGTTTCATCCCCGCGTGAGGCACAGCGGCCACGAGAGTGAGGGGACGGCAGTGCCCGGGGCACGCAGCAGGCTGTCCACACTCACGTCACTCACCCTGGGACTGCTGGCACTCCGGATCAGTGAGGACCCGTCGGCGTCCGTGGAGCGTCCCTGATGCAGGACGCACCGCACCTGGGGTTTCAGAAGACGTGCACGACATGGAAGACGCAACCTTTCAGACACAAAGCAAGGGGACACACACACGGACGGAATCCATGGTCTCTCCTGTAGGATGGCAGAGACGCAGGAGCGAGGGCAGAGGGGTGGAGGTCTGTCAGCGGGAGGCTGTGAATTCTCACAGGGTTCTGCAGGGGTTGGGTGAGTGGCTTGGCCCAGCAGAGACAAGGGCAAAGCGCATTTTGGGTGCACAAAATGGCACACGTGGCCCTGCACAGAGGTAAGCAGGATGTTTTCCGTTTGACAAATCACATTCTTTCTGGCTTTAATGTCTTCACAGGAGTCTCCCCCTTTGTCCCTTTGTCCTTGCCAGTCTCAACCTTGAGTACGGGGTGCAGGGGGTTTCACAGTCAAGGCCGATCTGAAAGGTGGCTGAAGGTAGGAGGTTAGCTAGATGTGCTGCCCGATGCTTGGGCAGAAACCCAGAAGTGTTGGCCATGTCGCCAAAGAAAGGAAGTAAAGGGACAGAAAGAAGTCAGAACGTGGTCATCTGTAAGGGCCAGAACCACCCAGAGACTGGCAGTCTCCCTCCCTCCCTTTCTTCCTGTCTCTCTCCCCCTCTGTCCCCCACCTCTCCTTCTCTCCCCTCTCCCTCTCTCTCCCTTCTTCACTCTCCTTCTTCCTCTCTTTCTCCCCTCCCCCTCCCTCTCTCCCCCTCCATCCCTCTCTCTGTCTCTCTCTCCCTGCCCCCTCCCTCTCTCTCTCCACCCCCCACCCCGTCCCTCTCTCTCTCCCACCTCCCACTCTGCTTTACTCTAAGAGAGAGAACTGATCAGTTCATTAGGTAACTTTCCAACATAGAATTGCTCCTCCTGCATAAAGTTTTCCAGCAAGCCTGGAAACATCTCCCTTTGGGTCAAGGTCCTGCTAAATTAGGTGGCCAGGATGATGCTCTGGCAGCTAACATAAAGTATGGTGTAAGGAGTGTGTAAGGAGTCAGTCCTGGGCAGGTGGCTGTGGGCATGGTGCCAGGGAGCACGGCTTTAACTCCTCTAAGATTCTGGGCTGCCTCGCAGTCTTCGCTGGGGTTGGCGAATCTTCCTATTAGAATATAGAAGATGGTGTAGGATGGCCAGAGGGAGAGGCAGGGGTCAAGGTTAACAGTTTCCAAGAGGATAGCCCTTAGATCAATCACTTCTGTGCTAAGAAGCTTTCTTGTTGGCTGATGTGTCCCTACACCGTTGTGGTGCATTATATACATTCATATGGAAATTAAATGAGAAGATGATGACAATAATCGCTGATATTTATTTAGTAGCTAGGCTAAACAATCTCATTTTATTTATGTAATAACATAAAACTACATTTTATTATTATTTTCATTCCTTTCTTATAATAAAACTGAAATTCAGAGAAGTCAAGTCTCACTTGTCAGAGCCAACAAATGGTAGGTACAAGATTTGAGCCTCGCTCTTGCTGGCACCCACACCCATGGGCTTAGTCACTATCCTACAATGTTTCTCAACTAAAAGGAAGAATATGGGGGGGAAAGGAAGCCAATCTCACAGAAGAACCCAGAGACTAGAGATCAACGCGGGGGGAAATATGAAGAGGTAAACCACTCAAGACTGAACGATTCAAAAGATCTCTATATGACACTTGGTCAGTGCCATCGATCAGGTAGGGGACAAACACCAGCTCAATGGCTTTCTGCTGATGGTGACTCAGGAACTTGTTTTCTTTGAGAGTCCCGGGGCAGCAAACAAAAACCAGCCTCAATGGCCAGACTAGGAGAAAATGAGAATTGTCCCAGACTCGTGATTTCCTGGTGAGATGTTACTCCAGTACTTTTCACCTGCTGATACACCCTAAAGCATTTTACAATAATCACCAAGTAGGCATCAACTAAGTAGGCTTAGTTGTACCGCAGAATTCTGAACGTGATCATGTCTTCGCTACGACAGATTTTGTTTTCTATAAGCCAAATTTGTCCAGATCAAAATTAACATCCCGAGGAGCATATTGGCTTATATTAGACAAGTGGTAATTACACACAATGCTACTAGTCAGCCTTTGGGTAAACCTGCCCTAAATAATTACTGGGTAAGAGCTCGTCGAACTTTGGGCAGAACAAAATTCCAAGTCAAAATAAAGAGGACTTGTCACCCAGATCCCCATTCTCTATAAAACCACCACCAATAAAACAACCAAGAGAAAAACAAGAGACTCAAAACAAGCAAAGATAATTAAAAGTTCTTCAAGATCCCGTTATAAGGTCTAGAATATTGTTATCAAGCCAAACGTTTCACTGTTTCTGTTTCGAAGAAAGTGTCACATTAGGAAAACAGTTTAACATAATATTTTTCTTCAGGTTCCTGGAAGCCACTGTGGGGCTACCAACAGAAAGTTGGCACCGCTCTGCTGTGGGATGAAATGCCCTCCGCTTGGGCTTTTCCTCTTTTTCATACCCCACGGCATATAATTTGCACCATACAGACATTGAGCAACGCTCGGGTCTGTGTTTGTCTGGTAAGAAGCCTGATGGAATCTCTGTATTTGCTAAACTGCTGGAGGCTTTCCCTGAACTCCTCATTCCAGAGAACTCATGGAGGGGATGGAAATTGGGGGATAAAGCACGCCAGAGCTCTCCTTGACCGCCCACCTCTTGCCCCAGCCCCCTGCAAAGCCGCATTTCTTTTTTTAAGGCCAAAGAGTAAGAATTCAGTACAGACACTAAACTGACTTCCGGGTCTCATCCTGGCCGTGCTGGCTGCAGAGAACAAAACACTCCTGACCTGAATCGTCACCATTTTGCCCCAGTTCCTATTAGTGGGCACCTGTCTCCTCACTGGATGGAGCCACAGGGACCCATCCAGCCACTGGGTAGGAAAGTCCCCGAGTTGAACAGTCAGGATCTGAACCATTCATCAGGGGACAAAACCCGGGGGTGGCAAGTCCGTTCCAGGACGCTGAACAAGGGGGTGGCGAGTTGATAGGACATTGCTCATTGAGGTCTGAGAAGCTGAGAACAACGCAATCGCGCCTGCATCAGGGCTGGCCCGTTCCACTGCGATAGCCAATAAAGGCTACGGAGAAAAATATTATGACTCACATCCTGGCATCAACGTGAGACAACACCTCAAGGTTAATTAAGGAAATGAAAACCAAATATCGAGGCAATGTCAAGATGTATTTTTAATTTGCCTTGGGAGGTTGGGCATATTCTCTTTTTCCTCTTACAGACGACTTTTTTTGAAGCGTTGACATTCACACAGCATCTAGATGCCAAAATGGCCCTCGTGCCTGGTTCTGGTCTCTTTGCTCCTTGTCAAACGTGTCCCAGGGACAGACACGTGTCTACTGCTCTGCCTCTCTGTCCTCTCCTCGCCCACTGCACCGTCTGCGTGTCCCATTGGGTCGGGAACCATCCACCGTGCCCTGTGGTATGGGGCCGTGCTTTCTGTTTCCCAAAGAGCATCCTTCTGACTTCCCCCACTGCCCATCATTCCTTATATACATATTAGGTCAAAACATACAAAATTGCCATTTTCGTACATGAAAATGGTCAGCGCAGGTGCTTTTAAGAGGTCTGACCTGACACTGGTGTGTGAGTACGTATATGTCTTATAGGATGTGTGTGTCTTTGTGTGCGTACGCGTGTGTGTGGCGGAAACACTGTGCATGCTTTACTCCCATTAATTTTTACAATATCCTCTAAGGCAGGTCCATTTCTTTAAGGTACACACGTGAAAAAAAGAGCTAAGAAAATACAAACACTTGTCTCCCTGAGGTCTTCCAGGATTTCAATTCCGACTCCAGCCCTGGGTCACGTAATCCCCATTAAGGGGGCTACGGCACAGTCTGCTTGATTCAGACCGCCGAATCATCTGGACTTCAGAGGCTCCCTGAGAAGAAACCCCGCTGGGGGTCCTATGTTTGCAGACGTCTCCTCTTGCATCCTTTCCCGGGACGTGGCACGGCACAAGGGAAGAAGTCGGCATGTCCCGTGTGTGCTCGGCCCCTTCGCAAACATCGGCACAATTAATGGGGAACGTTTCAATGACTGAATGCTCCTTTCTCCAAGAAACTTTGAATTAATTCTTCAAGTCATGGGGAGGGGTGCGGGAGGGAAAAACGAGGTTTGGGCCAAATCTTGCATTTATTTTAGAGAAATGTTAGTTTTCCCAGAAATCTGAAGGCAAAATATGCTTATAATATAGTTGAGCAAAGGTGTCCAGACGCTGTGAAATCTAGTTTCTCTCCTCTCCCAAATTACAGAGCGTGAGAAGAGGTTTCCCAGCTTTCCGCTTCCTGCTCCGTGCATGTTGGGAAGTGAGACCACAGGAGTCTAGATTTACATTGTTGGGATTTTTTTTTTTCAGTAAATGCTTATACACATCCATCCTTTCCTGTTGGTTTTTGACTAGTTTGTTTGCAACTCAGATTCTTGGCTGAACTGAAGTTATTAAGAAAACCAAAAAGGTTTCACTCGATTGTGAAACGTTGTGTTAAACCCTATTCACAGCTCACAGGTTTTGTGATCATCGGCAGCAGGAGAGCTGTCTTTGCCTGAACATCACAGCATCCTCAGGGCCCTCTGAGCATGGAGTAGGACGGGAAGAAGTCAGCGTAACACAGCCCGGCGAAGCATGGAGCAAGGGCCCGGGACGACGTCTCTGCCCAACGACCTCGCTCGTTAACTGAAAAGGCAGGAGAAGGAGTCACGGCCAGTGCAAATCTCGCCAACGAGAGGGCCCTTTGGGGTCACGGTTTTCTCAAACTGGGTTCATCGTGGGCTCACTAGTTTGTTCTCAGAGGGTCTGCAAGCTTCCTGAGAGATTTTTCTTTTTTTATTTTCTGCTTTCATTTTAACGGTCGCCTAAAAGTCACCAGCATAAGCACAGTCGGGATTATGTGAATGACCACCTTGCAACCAAAAACTAGGCACGATTTTCGGGCCCACGTTTGTCGTCCCTACGAATGGCTGGGAATTATTGGAAAGAAAAAAAAAAAAAAGACCAGGGAGACCTGAACGGGCCGTAGGACTGACGTAGGACGTTACACGTGGGAAGCTTCTGGTGCAGCAGGGAGGTGGGCAGAAGGACACATGCCACCTGCACGGGACGGGGGGCGGTCAGGGACGTTTGCGCGCGGGCAGTCATGACAGTTGCGGCCAAGTGACACCAGCTGTCACGTTAATTCAATGAGAGTATTTAAATCTTGCTGGGTTCATGGTGTTAAACGTACGTATTTTGTAAATTTGTCTTGCTTGGGTGGCCAGGGACGCGCGGTCGCCGTGTGGAGGGCACGACGACACCCCTGACGTGCTGGTTGGCCAGAGAAGCTATAACCAAGCACCGCAGACTGGGGGGCTCTGACAATAGAAATCATTATCTCGCCATCACACCAAGTCCAGAAGTTGGCAGGGCCGTGTTTGCCCGGAAGGCACTGCGGGAGGATCTGGTCCAGGTCGAGCTTTGGTCGTTCCGTGATGCTCTCCCTGTGTGCACGTGTGCACCCAAATTCCCCCTTTCTAGGACACCAATGATAGTGGATGAGGGACCTGCCCTACTCCATCCAGTATGACCTCATCTTCAGTAATAACACCAGTCACTACACTATATCCAAATAAGGTCACGCCTAGAAGTCCTAGGGGTTAGGACTCCGACACATGAATTTGGTGGGGAGGGGACACAATTCAATCCAAGACAGGAAATGACATAATAAAAATAATTTAAGACATCATTATAGAGCCCAAATAGTTTTTTCCTCTTTAAAAGTGGTCTGCAAATTGCTCAATTTTGAGAAACCATGCTCAAGATTATATCATTCTGGTAAGAACAAGAATTTATGACTTCTCACTCACCCATAAGAAACCTTATAATAAATCGTCAGCTTTTAAAAATAAACTGATAGGTCCAATCATACAAAATCTGGGGGGAAAAGTAGAATTGAATATTCAGTCAGACCTCTTGAAAAGGACGAATCTCTCAGCCTAGAGGTAAAAGAAGAAATAAGAAGGAAAAAGACAAATACCCTTAATGGTATAAAAATGAAAAAAAAATTGGACACTTTAAAAAGATAGACTAGGGAAAAATGTGTACAACACACAGAACAGAAGAGGAGATGGTATGTTCATTTGACAAGGCACGGACGAAATGATCACAGCACAGACCGCAATAGACAAGTACGTAAAAAAAAAAAAAAGAAAAAATTTAAATGAGGAAATGTGAGAAACAAATAGTCAAAGAAAGGGGACTTTTTCACTGAAGTATGACTTGGGAACATAGAGACAGGTGTACAGAGAGGAGCCGGGGCCCTTCACCTGGCTGCCGCCTGCCTAGAAAACACTACATTGGAAACATGCTACAGTTTCTCAAAGTTCAGAAATGTACGGATGACTTAAAAACGTGTTTTATTGAGGTGAAATTCACATACAATGAAATTAACCCCCGTAAAGTGTGCAATTCTGTGACATCTTGTGCGTTCACGGGGTTGCGCAAACAGCACTTACACCGGGTTCCTAAGCCTTTTCGTCTTCCCCCAGGAAAAGCCCGGGTGCATTAAGCCGTCAGAGCTCGTGGTCCCCCGGCCCCTGGCAACCTCCAGTCGGCTTTCTGTCTCTTTGGCTTTGCCGCTTCTGGATATTTCATGTAAATGAGTTTGTATGACACGCCATCTTCTGTGTCTGGCTGCTTTCGTTAGCACCGTGTTCCGGGGGTTCTCCCCCTTAAAGCACCGTACTTCGCTCTGCATGATGGCTGAGTACCAGGCCCCCGTGTGCGCCCCACAGTCCGCTCATCCAGTCCTCCGCTGGTGGCCGTGTGGGCTGTGTCCACCTCTTGGCTACCGCGAAGAGTGCTGGTACAGACCACCTTCGGGAAAGAAAGAAATCCCATCTTTTCTTCAGTCGTTCTAATTCAGGAATTCTCCCCAAAGAGAATAACCTAAACTCTGGGAAAGTCTGTATCCTTCTGTTTATGGCAGGGTTATTAGTGTAACTGGGAAAAAACATGGCTGCGGTAAGACCCAAGCTGCTTGGTGGCTCTTGGATCTCGGTTATAACCTGCTACCTGCTGCCCACGGACTCCACCCTCCCCCGTAAAATTTAGTCTTCCGACAAGAGCCTGAGCAAATGTCTCCTAGCAGGTCGTCAGGATATCTCACGTCCTGGCTAAACTCTTTCCATTCCTTTCCATCTCATTCAAAATAAGCCCGAGCCCACTGACACTGATTACGAAGTCACAAGTGGGCCCGCTCTGGCCCCATCCAAACACACCCTGCCTTCCCCTCTGAGCACCACTGGGGCTTCCCTTCTGTTCCCGAATGACTGATGGCTGTTCTCCTCCAGGTCTGTCGTATTCCTCCTCTTAGTTTCATTCCCTCTGCTCCTCCTCACTCACTCATCACTCCAGTCCGACCTTTGTCCTACCACTCGAGCAGAAGTGCAGCCTGGAAGTGACTCATATAAGTGATGTTGAAATAAACATCCATATGTTAAATCTTTATGAGGATCTCCGATGATGATGATAGCCTTAAAAGTAAATTGCTGAAAAAAAAAAAGTTTTAGACATGCTTGAGCTTTTCTGCCAAGCCACCTCTGGAAACTGTTATGTTCAGTCTCTCTCATGGGTCCTCTTCCTCCCTCTTCCTCCCTGGCAGGAGGGGTAACCAGTCTCCAAGGGGTAGGCGATTTTCTGGCCTCGGCTCTTCTCTCCATATTGTTTCCCTGGTGACAAGAGGCAGCACAGACCCCAGCCCTGCTCTGGCAACTCAAGGTTGGTGACTTTGAGTGCACTGGGAGCTAGGGTCCCCCAACACGTCCCCTAGGCACGTGTTTCCATGCAGAGCAGTAGCAGCACAGGAAGTGGTTAAAGTACTTTTGGGATAGCTCGATCAAAAGAGCAGAGAATGGACTTCTCCCCAGTCTGATGATATTTACCAGCTGGAGAATACACAAGATCGTGTGAGGGGACTGGACAGGTGGGCACCAGGTGCTGGGCAAATTCAAATAACCCAAGCAATCTTGAGAAAGAACGACAAAGCTGGAGGAATTACTGTCTCTGATTTCAAACTATATGACAAAGCTACAGTAATTAAAACAGGGTGGTACTGGGACAAGCAGCTGCGGAGATCAATGGCTCAGAACAGGGAGCCCAGAAGCCACACTTACACGGTCAGCTGATTTACGGCAAAGAAACCAACAGTAACAATGGGGAAGGGACAGTCTCTTCATTAAATGGTGTTGGGGAAACTGGACAGCCACAAACAAAAGAATGGAACTCAAATATCATCTCACAGAAATCAATTCAAAATGGATTAAAGACTTAAATGGAAGACTCGAAGCCATAAAACTCCTACAAGAAAACATAGGCCATAAACTCCTTGACATGGGCCTTAGTGATGATTTTTGAATCTGACATCAAATGCGAATGCAACAAATGTAAAGATAATTAAGTGGGATCACATTATTAAAAAGCTTCTGCACATCAAAGGAAACCATCAATAAAATGAAATGGCAACCTATAGAATGGGAGAAAATATTTGCAAATCATATCCTGGATAAGGGGCTAATATCCAAACTATATTTAAAAACTCCTACAACTCAATAGCAAAAAAGAAATCTGATTTAAAAATGGGCAGAGGACCTGAATAAGCATTTTTCCAAAGAAGACCTACATTTGGCCAACATGTACATGAAAAGATGCTCAACATCACTCATCACCAGGAAATGTAAATCAAAACCATGATGGGATATCACATCATATTTGTCAGAATGGCTAAAATCAACAACGCAAGAAACAACAGGTGTTGGTGAGGATGCGGAGAAAGGGGAACCTTTTATACTGTTGATGGGAGTGCAAGCTGGTGCCGCCACTCTGGAAAACAGTACGGAGGGTCCTAAAAAGAATGAAAACCAGGGGGCACCTGAGTGGCTCAGTGGGTTAAGCCTCTGCCTTCGGCTCGGGTCATGATCTCAGGGTCCTGGGATCGAGCCCCGCATCGGGGTCTCTGCTCAGCAGGGAGCCTGCTTCCCCCTCTCTCTCTGCCTGCCTCTCTGCCTATTTATGGTCTATCTCTCTCTGCCAAATAAATAAACAAAATCTTAAAAAAAAAAAAATGAAAACCAGAACTACTGCATAAAGGAGCAATCCCACATTTGGGTATTTATCTAAAGGCAACAAAAACACTAACTTGTAAAGATGTATGCATTCCCATTTTATTGCAGCATTATCTACAACAGCTAAGATATGGAAATAGCCTAAGTGTCCATCAAGGGAATGAGTGCATAAAGAAATTGTGGTGTGTATGTATCTATATAATGGAATATTATTCAGTCATAAACAAATAATGAAATCTCGCCCTTTGGAACAACATGGATGGACCTCGAGGGCATCATGCTAAGTAAAATAGAGAAAGACCAATCCCATGCATTCTCTCTTATTAGTGGAAGCTAAAAGCAAACAAAACTGAGCTCATAGATACAGAGAACAGATTGGTGGTTGTCAGAGGCAGGGAGTGGGAGGTGAGAGACATGGTGAAGGGGGTCAAAAAGTAAAAAGAAAAAAAATGAGTAAGGTCTACGAACATGTGACGATTAAAGCAATATATATATTCCCTTAAAGTTACATGTGCATCTATTTTACACAGATGCACAGATATATACTGCCAATAGAAATCATGCATATCATGTATACATAGTCATTATATGTGTGTATATAGTTACTGTAGACCATGCATATTATAAAACGTACCCTAAACCGATTTATTTAATATAGTAACTGAAAACACTTGAAGGTGCAAGGACTGAATTGAGAGAGTGTAGGACTATTATCCTTAATTTTTCAACACTGTTTTAAGGTGAATTGCTCATTTGCTTAATTAAATCCAAAAAACACACGGTAGTCCCCGAGCCAGCTGCATTAGACACAAGACGATTCTGACAGGGTCTTGGTTCTAAAAGCTTAACAAAGAATGTTGAGAAGACAGGAACGAAGGAAGCGCAATAGGTAGCATTTTCTTCCCCACCAGGCTTCCGAACAAACTGAGAAATGAGATTTAAAAAAAAAAAAGCAATAAAAAGTAGATAAGTAATCCACCAACTTTATTAACAGCAAAGACTAGGCTGAAGGACGAAGCTTAGTGTGAAAGCCAAACTGGATTTGGTGCACTTTTGTGGTCACTATTTTTCACTGCTCCTTTATCCTGTAGTCTAGACTTTGGACCAGCCCAACGGAGGGAAAGTTAGGGTCTGCGAAGTAGACACACTTACTTCAGGTCTTACCTCTCCCCGGTCAAAGTGGAGATGAGATGAGAAAAGGGACCAGATACGCAACCTCAGGACCGTTGGTGGATTAACTCCATCCGGTTGAGATCTGTGGACCAAGCTGTCACCCGTCAAGCAGGTGCTTCCTCCCAGAGGAAGAGTCGGCGAGGAACAAGAGGCCAGGAACGTTAAGGGAAAAATCCTTCTTCATGGAAACGAGCAGAAAAGAGACCTTCACCCCCAAGAAGACATACGCACAACCCGCTGTGCCCCAAGTCTGACTCTGATGTCTGTTCTAAAAGTGGTGTGAACAATGCCTTCTGGAGACGCGAAAAAGAAAGGCATTGATGCCGACAGAGGGGAGCAACACTGTGTGTGCAGGGGAGGGGTTGCCTAGTTGCATCAAAAAGGTGAGCAGGGTTTGCACAAGTCTACCCAGAGAAGGAATAGTGGGGTGAGGTGCGGACTGAGGGACAGAGGGGACAACACGACCAAGGGACAGACGTGAACATTCACGGAGACATAAAGAAACAAGCATACAGCAGGACGGGGACAGGGTCATTGCCGGAGGCCGATTTCATTGGGATGGTTTTGGGCTTGGCCTAAAAAGTAAACAGCTTTCAACTTCTTAAATTATTGAGCAATGTGCAAACGCACTTCGTCATGACTCAGGATGGGGTTAAGTTTGAGGGTAGCGGAAATTCAATTAGTGGGTGCCAAAAATGGGGACAGGAGTATCTGCTGGCCAGGTTACTTGATGATTAAAAAACAAAAACAAAACAGTGAGGGACATTCTGATGGGCCATTTTGAAAGCAGATTTGTCAAAATGTCTCCCATCCCAGAATAGCCTGCTTCATATGGATGGAGGGGAGAAAGCAGGAGAGAGGGATTTTTAAAAAAGATTGGGTGAAATTGCAGAGGACTCGAATAACCTTCAAGTGGGTTTGTACTTTAGTCCCTAGAAAATGGGCAGCAAGAAGAGGGTCTTGAACAGAGTGACTATAATGAGTGCCATATGTGTATGGGCATAAAGTGACCCTAGCCTTCCAAGAGTTTGTATTCCCATCAGGATCGACACATTCGTGAGTAATTCACGTACACGTGCAAAGAGGCACAGGGTGACACATCAGAGTCACGTGTCAGAAATACCCCTCTAGCGACAGGGTGAGCCCTGGTTGGAGGCAAGGACTCTACTAAGAAAGCGGCCACGGTGGCCAGGCCAGGGATCAAGCGGATCACAGAGTGGTCGGGGGGAAATGAAACCAGACAGCCAGCAAACATCGTATCGCCTTTTTGATTTGCGTGAGTTAAAAAATCATCTTCACATTTTGATTCCACACGCTCTGTTTCACAGGTTGTGATGGGAAGTATTCAGACCAATTACCCAGACGCCAAGCAAACAGCCTTCTCTTTTGTTGACTTAACTCCACTATGACCCAGCTGTGAGGAAGTAATTGGGTTGACCAGGCTGTGTGTTTGTCCACTTAGAAAACTATAGGTTAGACGCCCAGAGGTTTTTATTTTGCCAGGAATCTGAACCACAGTCAACGTAAAATTATGAAACTTGATGGTCAGGAGAGTAAGATGGGAAGCTCTTCTTGGGGGGACAGGGGTGGGGGCAGGAAGCGCACATAGCAGAGTGGGCTGGAGACAGTGGAGCGAGGCTACTCGTAAGGAGCTCGCTGTGTGCAGGTAACTATTCGGCTACGCCCGAAGAGCTCATAAAATCAACTGCCCACAGTGACACTCAGTCATTCAATTCTCAGATTTTTACTGAGGGCCTCCAATGAGGCCGGCATTCTTCTGGGAGCTGGGGGTAAATAGAGTAGTAAATATAATAGACGAAGAACACTTACTCTCAAGGAGCGTGCACGTTCGTGAGAAGGGAGATAACTAACCTCTGAGAACTGGAAAAATGACAGGCTTGGTAGAGGGTGGTAATCATTACGGAGAAAACAGCATGGCAGGTTGGAGGGGCTGGTCGTTGCTGGGGTGAGTGGAGGGCAGAGAATCTTCCCCGAGAAGTTGACATTGCATCGAGGCCTGAAGGCTGTGAGAGTGTGCCCCCGGCTTGCAGAGAAGGCTGGCCAGCTGGCCATGGCCTCTGAGACCCCGGGCCAGGTTTCCCGCCGGCCGGCCAGGCCCTCCGCACCACCGCCCCTTCCAAGTTCTCCACCCAAGGCCTCTTTTAAACCAGTAAGGGTTCCTTTCCTACACACAACCTGCAACTTCATTTGTGCCTGGTTCACGCACGCCGTGCCCTCTGCCTTGAGCGTGCTTCCATCCCTCCATGTCTAGCTCGCCGGGGACCCCTCCACGCTCGCCCGAGCAGCCCGTCTCCCGGGGAGGCCATCCCCCGAGCGCGTGTAGGTGCAGCTCCTGTCCGCGCGCCCCTCACAGAGGGCACCCACGCTGCAGCGCTGCTCTCTCTGGAAGCGTCCGTCTCCCTGCGGGGCGAAGCAGCGCGCGCACGGGGGAACTGACCGAGCTTCGCATCGCCTAGCGTGTGCGGGGCGTTCGGGGCGAAGGCTCGAGGACACAGGAAGGGCTTACATTTTAGACTGAAGTCCGATGCTTTCCTCTACGGGGAACTCTGTCCACAAAACAATAACCTCAGGTGTAGCAGAATGGTTTGCTTTTCCCCGATGCAGGAAGAGGGGGAACGTGCTGTTCAGAACCTTTCTGTTGGGGTCAAAGCATAGGCCGCCCTGTGGCCTGCCTGTGGCTGGTCTGTGCAGGACAAGGAGAGGATTTCCTGCTGATTCCAGAATCAAGTCTGGAGGAGCTGAACACTTCAGGCTGACACGGGAAAGAGAGCCAACGGAAGCCAGGCGTGGGCAGAAGGCCGTGGGCGCTCACTGGGAAACTTGGAGGAACGATTCAAATCTGACTGCGCGAATGAAACGCTCGGCGCACAAGGAGGCAGTGTGTGCCCGTGTGTGCACGCTTGTGGGCAGAGCTGGGATGCCGTTCAGGGGAGGGCCAGGGCTGGGGGGCACGAGGGAGACTGCCCACATGGGCGCAGGATCCGAGAGGCGGGGACCACTGTTGGCAGTGTTTGCTCTCTGACGGGGTGCCGGCCACGGGGTGCGGGGTGTGAGTGGACCTTAGCATGGCTTCCATTCTCCGCCCAGCTCCCATCAGCCGTGTGGCCTCCCGCCGGCCGTGTAACCTCTCTCAGTCCTTCCCTACACAGAGGGGATAGAGAGAACCGGCCTGGGATGCCGGAGTGAGGCGGCAGGCACTGCGTGCAAGGCAGCTGCTGTGGGAAGATGTACCGGGCACGGTGTGGGAGCGCGGAAGCCAGGAGAAGCTGCAGGCACACCGCAGGACGACAGCGAGCAAGTGTTGGAGAGACAGGGGACCGAGAGTCTGAATGCAGGACCGGGTGCAGGACCGGGGAAGGAGCCCCGGGGAAGGCAGGACTCAGCCGATCGCATAAGCCCAGCCGAGAGGAAGGAGGGTGTGAGAGGGACCCCAGCGGGCGGGTCCGCGAGAGGCCACGGACCTGGTGCCGGGTCCCCAGGCTGGCGCTCCCGTCCATCCGTGCACGCAGAGCCGGCCGCCCCAAGCCTGCTGACCTCCCCCGCGCTCCCGCATGCCCAGCCTGGTCTCTGAAGTCCTCCCGGGCCACCCCAGGCTTAGCTCTGCCTCCTCAGTCAGTTCTGCCCACAGGCCCGTTAAGGACCAGGTACTTCACTCTCTTCGTTCTGGGGGTTTAGACCCGACGGCCAACCCCATTTCTCCAGCCCTGCGCTGAGAACCAAGGCTCACCCACTTTCCTATCATTATCTCAGCCTCAGGTCCACACCTACTCACGGCCTCTGGGACCCCACATTCATGGCTTCCTGTGCTCCGACCTTCCTGCAGTACTTGAGAATAAGGATCGAAACCTCCACGACCGCCTCATAAAGAAGACAGGACGTTTAAAAAAGGGGGGAGAAGAATGAGGACAGACCCCCCGAGCAGCAAATGAGATCACGTCAGTACAGCCGGACGAGGGTCCCCGCCATGACCACCACCTCGAATATACGTGACACCTGCCCTTCCTCAGGTATAGGAACACCCCGTTTAGACCGCACGACAACCCCGCGAGGTAGGTACTAACCCTTCTCATTTCACAGACGAAGAAATTAACAACTAAGAGCGAGCAAGTGAGGGCAGATGGAAAATCCGATGCTATCCCCGGACTTGCTAGGTTGTGCTAGTCCCCAGATTAGAGTGCGTGTCCTGGGGGAGGGAGGGGAGTATGAAACAGAGCTCAGGGCGGTGGGAAGAACTGGACCAGGAGGAGCCAAGGGCCCGGAGTTGTGTCTGGAGCGAGGGGAGCTCGCGGGACCCCAGCTTCTTCCTCCGGGAGGTTTAGGGGTGATGCTAGACAGCCCTCTGAAATGCGTCCCAGCCCCAAAGCCCTGTCGAGACGCATCGCCTACTTCTCGAAGTGATCGGAGGCTGACTCGCATCGCTCTTTAATACAGATGCATGTATTCGAAGGGGGTCATGGAATTCGGAGGAGCAGGTTAATCTGGGAAGGTCACATGCACTTTTGAGAAGTGTTTTGAAACCAGAAAGGAAATGTCATGAAGTGGAGACATAACAGGAGGTCAGGCGAGGGGACGGTCAGAAAAATGACTAAAAGGAAGGAGTGTGTGAGTCATGCCCACAGGGTCACCAGCAGATTCGCCTGGCTGCAGGGGGGACGTCCCATCCCGCAGGAAACGGGCGTGATTAGTCAAGAGAGGACCAGGTGGGGAACAATCACGAGAGCAAGGCATTGAGACCCCAAACGAGCCGTTGGTGCAGAATCTCTCTCCAACAAGGTTTTCGAGTTTGTGCGGACGAAAGATTGTTAGATAAATGAATTTCTTCCTCCATGAACTTATGATCCGGGTGTAACAGGAACACAGCTTTCTAACAGGGGCTTGTGGAAAATGAAAGGACCAGAACACCGTTCTGGCAGGGCATTCTAAAAGCCACCTGAGCCACATAAAATGTTCTGGGATACGAGAGTGAGCTTCCCTCAGGCCATGCTTAGGACTGTATGCCTGCTGGGGGCAGGGTGCAGAGCGTTATCTGAATGGGGTACATGCACAGGTTTAAAAGGAAATT
Source organism: Potos flavus (assembly GCA_028534135.1). NCBI lineage: Eukaryota > Metazoa > Chordata > Mammalia > Carnivora > Procyonidae > Potos > Potos flavus. The sequence goes on from CM052884.1 coordinate 786,439, forward strand.
GTTGAGGTCTGCGTGCTCGAGGGTTGGCTCTTTTTTTGAATGATGGCTGGCATATTTCTTAATTTATTCCCAGAATGTAAAGTGAACTAGCCTAACTTCCCCAATGCACCACGAATCCTTTACATTTCGCTTCACCTTTCTGAAATCTTAGGATTCAGTAAAAGGATCTTTATCCAAGACGAGTAAAATTAATGAAACTTTGCGAATATTTTTTGGAAGACAGCTCCACTTCTGAATCATTAGAAAACAGCGAGGGCTATTTCAATTTCAAATCCCAATAAGACGGTTGGTTTTGATAATAATTTAGATAAGCTAAGTTCTTATCAGACTCAAATGTTTTTCCTAGAAAAAGACATCATAAAAATATTTATTTTCTATTCTCTTGTTTCTGAAATACATTTTGTTAATTTATAAAAATGACAAAGGCACATTTAAGATTTGGATTTCCGGGGCGCCTGGGTGGCTCAGTGGGTTAAAGCCTCTGCCTTCGGCTCAGATCATGATCTCAGGGTCCTGGGATCGAGCCCCGCATCGGGCTCTGCTCAGTGGGGAGCCTGCTTCCCCCTCTCTCTCTCTCTGCCTGCCTCTCTGCCTACTTGTGCTCTCTCTGTCAAATAAATAAATAAAATCTTTAAAAATAATAATGATAATACATATCATAGGAATATATAATATATATCATATTAAATATATATAATACATATATATTTTACAAGGGCTATTTAGAGTCAATTCCGCTGAACCTTCTAATTTGCTAATTTGCTATCTGAGGGTTGGAAATTAGGGGAATTAAAATGAGCAGATGATTCATTCCGCTCCATGGTAAAACTCACATCCAGACTCTACCTGCCTCTTGCGGCTGCCGGCTACTGCCTGGACCCAGCCCTCTTCCTGACCTACCAAAGTTAGGGGTTGTCTCCCGCTCAGTTCATCTGCTCAGTATCCCAGAGGGACCCTTCAAAGTTCCCAACACAAACTTGTCTGCTCAGACTCTGGGGCTTTCCATCTCAGTAGAATACAAGACAAAATCCCTAAGGGGCTGAAAGGTCCTACTTGATATAGCCCCAGGGCACCCCTCTGATCACTTCTCCAGTAGATGTCGCCGCTATCACCTTTCCTCTCCACCAGTCAGGTCTCCCCTGTCCTGGAAAACAGCAGAAAGGACCCCGCCTCAGGGCCTTTGCTCTTGGTTTCCCTCTCCCAATGTCCAAAACACTCTTCCTCAAGATGGGGGCATGGCTTGTTTCTTTACTTCTTTCAAGTCTTGCTGGGATGTTAGCATCTAGAGTAAGGCTTTCCCGGAGGACCCTATTCTAAAATTGCAACCCCATCCCCACCCCTCACACACACACACACACACACACACACACACACACACACACACACATTCCGTCCATCCTCCCCTGCTTTATTTTTCTCCATAGCACTAGGTTGTTTTAGTTGCTGTATTTCAGCTAATTGCCTTTATTTGTACTATTTTATTTTCTCATTTAAAAACATTTTATTTTTGCATCGAAAAGTATTCCAAGAAGGGATCCAACACTAGGTTGCCAACAGAATTTGTGGCACAAAATTGCTAAGAATCCCTGACTTACAGTTTCTACTTTTTATTTTATTTTTATTTTGGCATTTAAAAAAATAATTCCGTGAAGGGATCCAACACTAGGCTCCCAATGGAGTTTGTGGCCCCACATCACTAAGAATCCCTGACCTACGGCTTCTACTTTTCTGAAAAACAGCTTTATTGAGCTATAATTCATATACCATAAAATACACCCACTTAGAGTGTAAAATTCAGTGGTATTTGGTATATTGACAGAGTGTGCAAACATCACCAAAGTCAAATTTTAGAACATTTCCTCATCCATAAAAGAAATCCCATGCTCATTAGTCACTTCCCACTCCCTTGTCCTCCACGGCTTGGCAATCACAAATCCACTTTTGGTCTGTATAGGTTTGCCTATTCTGGACATTTCATATAAAAGAAATCATCCACTATATGATCTTTCATGACTGGCTTTTTAGTATAGTGCTTTCGAGGTTCACTCACCTCATAGAATGTATTAGTAGTTCATTTTTCCAGCCAAATAATATTCTATTTAAAGAGTATATTATATTTATTCATCCATTCATCAGTTGATGGGCATCTGAGTTGCTTCTGTTGTTTGGCCATAATGAGTAATGCAGGTATGAACACTGGTGTACAAGCTCTTTTGTGGACATATGCTTCCATTTCTCTCGGGCGAATGCCTAGGAGCGGACTTGCTGGGTCATAGGGTCACTCGATGCTTAAGTTTCTAGGGAACTGAGTGGCTGCCCCACTTCACAATCCTAATATCGATGTAGGAGGGTTCCAATTTCCTCATCGCCTCTCCAACGCTTGCCATTATCTGTCTTTTTTATTATAGCTATTCTAGTGGGTGTGAAGTGGTACTTTGTAGTTCTGATTTACATTTCCCTAATGCCTAGGAATTTTGAGCATATTTTCATGTGCTTATTGACCATCGATATATTCTTTCAGGAGAAATATCTATTCAAATCCTTTGCCCATTTTAATTGGCTTATTTGCCTACTGATTATGGAGTTGCAGGGGTTCCTTGTATTACTGGAATACAGTCCCTTCCCAAATATATGATTTGCAAATATTTTTTCCCAATCTGTGGCTTTTTATTGACTGTTCTTGGTTGCAAAATTCACTTGAGCCATTTGGCAATGTTGCTAGCACAAATTAACATAACATTAGACTGTATTAGTAAAAGAGAGTCTAGATCAAAATGTAACTATTGGCTGTTAACCTGACCACTGATGAAATCCGTTTAGAGCACCACAGTGTAGAAGGCATAACTAAAAAAAAAATGAGATAAAATCTTTCTGGTTGAAAATCATTCTGTATTCCATATGAGGAACAGAATAGGAAGCAGATGTATGCAACATGAATGTGGGTTCTCTAGCTGGTAAAGGATACCCATGTAATCCTCTGAAAAACAGAAGTAAAATAAATGGATGCCAAAGAAAGAAACACCTTTGGGGTGTATAGAAGGAGAGAATTACAACAGGCACACAGTGCCCGGTACTTACTAGGTATTTCATCAATATTAGTTAAACTAATCCATAAAGGGATGAATGAGGTCTATCCAAAAGTAAGACAAGCAGTTTCAATAACGAGCAGGTGAATAAAATGGTCAAGGAAGTAGAGACCATGGACTGGAAAGTCTTCCTGCCCTGGTAACAAAGATTGAACAAGATTACCTCCAAAGTCACTCCATATCTAGGATTCTGTTACTTAAAAAACCCCAATCAAATGGCTATTGATGGAGACTATAATTTTAAATTAATTTTAAATTAGCAACATACAAGGGAAAATTTAAGGTGCAAAGGGAGTACAGTGAGATATTAGTTCTTGGGTCTTCCTCCCACCCCTGCGTCCCCATCACTCCATGTCCCTCTCCAGTGGTGCCAGAGATAATCCATATTTATGTACCTCTACACAAATGGTAACTCGTTGCACACAATGTGTGGTATTGTGCATTTTCTACTTTCATATCCACTTTACAGACTGTAGATCATATACTTACAGAAAGACAATTCTATTCTTATCAAAGGGCCGTCCAGTACCCCATAGTATGGAACTGGTAGAAATTTAACCAGACCTCTGCTGGCAGATATTGATGCTGTTGCCCATTTTTGCTATTTTGGACAATGCTGCGGTGAATATACTTGTGCATTTGTCATTTTGCATTTGTGAAAATAATTGTCTTTAGGATAAATTACTAATAGAGTTGCTCGAATCACATGGTCTGCATTCTTGGTTTTGGTAGAGATTGCCAAATTGCTTCCCATTGGGGTTCCACAACTCACTCTTTCACCCAAAATATTTAAGAATATCTACTTGCCCTCACTCTCAACCCCTAACTCAACACGATGTTTTCATCTTTTAAATCATTGCCAATATGATGGTTGAAAAATGGTCTTCCCTGTCACTTAATTTTCATTTCTCTTATTACGAACGAGGTTGAATATTTATATTAATCTTTAACATTTTACGTTAATGAGTCACTTGTATAATTTAAAAAATATATAACCTTAGCTAGTCTGTGACTGGGTTTATTGACCATTTCCTTAGAGATTAATTTACATTCTTTATATATTCAGGAAATTAGCCATTTGTCTATGATATGAATTGCAAATTTCTCCCTAGTTATACTTGTATTTTGACATTATGTTTTTCCCTCATGGATTCATTTTCTAACTTAATGCAGTTGAATTAAATATCAGTGCTTTCTTTTATGGCTTCTGGGTTTTATTTCAAAAATAGAAAGACCTTCCCTATTCCTGAATCATATTAAAAATTATCCTACATATGTTTTATTACTTTTAGGATTTTGTGTTTCACATTCAAATCTTTGCACTATCTGGAAGTTATTTTAAGTGAAGGTAGAGGTTCAGGCTGCTATTTTCTTTTTCCTTAGGTAGCCACCTAAGATGTCTTATTGAATACAATAATAGATGCATGTCATTGTTCTGAGTATAATGCTCATAAATTGTCATATAAATTATTGCCTACAAAAGCAGTGAATAAACAGTGGTAGATTCATGATAGCAACAATACAAATAAAAACAATAATACCAGCTCTATCTACCTGGTGCTTACTATGTGCCAAGCACAGCTCTAAGCATTTTACGCAAATACTACCGGGTAATTATGTCGAGTCCTTAGAAATGGCCAGATCCTCTAAAATGATGAATGCAAGAAGCCAGATTATTCCCTGCACGCCAGGATGCCTGGGGAGAATGTGAATAAAAACAGAGAGAACAAAACTCCTCATCTTTCCAATGGATTGATGAGAGCTTCTGGAATTAAATAATGTATTCTCTTAGGTACATGAGTAAATAGTAGTTCAGTTGGCATTTGTTTGCACCAGAGAGTGGGATGAAGACTCACATCCCGGCCCATGTGCCCAGCACCACAGACCGTCCCGGGTCCACACGGGCACGGCAGGAGTGGCGGCCTCCGCTCTGGTGGCCGATGCCAGCGCGGTAACTGGCCTTATACAGTCGGAGCACGCCCACAGTGCCAAGTGCTACGGTCACTCTTCACACGCATGAGGGTCTCCCTGTCCATCGTCGTCACAGCACTTACTACAACTCCACACTTCCGTACGATTCGCTCGTCTCTCTGCCACATGAGACGGTAAATTCCCCGAAAGCCTGAACACGTCTGTTTTGTTCTGTATTTTACCTCAGGATCTAGCATCTAGTAGGTGCTCAATAAATGTGTGTCAAATGAATGGCATCGTCCACCGCTGGAGAAGGACACAGATCCAATCTCTAGTTGCCTCCTCCTGTCTGCCCTCAGTCGGGTGTCACAGTTCCCTGTCCTTTACTTTCCTCACTTGAGAACGGACGTTGTAATGAGTGCTACCTGACAGGGCTGCTGTGGGAATGAAGCGAACTAATCCAGCGCCACCACCATGCTGAGTTCTTACTGTGCGCGCAGGGCCCCTCGGCCCTGGAAAGATCTCCTCGGAGGACGCGGGCCGTGTATGCCCCCCGGTCTGGAAAGCCGGCCGTGAGACGGCACATCAGAATGTGGAGGCTTCTCCTTAATCCTGTGACTCAAACTCTGGCATCCAAAATCTACCTGCACGGAGGCAGAAGGGGGCGAGGGACCACATGGTTCTCTTACATACATGCTCTGATTTTGCCGACAGTGTCTGAGACTTTCCAAACCACGGAGACAGACACGTACTTTCTGTAGTAAACAGACGAGACAGCACAGCTCCTGTCAAGCAGGTATAAACAATTCTGATGACAAACGTGCGTGTGCTCTTCCCCGAGGTTTGTCGTTCGATGTCCTGCAAAAGCTGATGGGCTCTCTCTGGCATGTGCACCGTGAGTGCCGAGGGTTTGCCGAGCTGCTTCAGCCCTCGGCTCCCCTTTTCTATAACGAACTTCATACTGTCTCAAACGGCTTTAATATCTATATGGAACCTACCTACTCTCATAATGAGAATTTAACAGTAGACTTTAAAATGTCTTTGGACAAAGCTACAAAGTACATTTTGGGGGAAAAAATGCTCAAGGGGGATCATATAACAACTGATCTCACGTTGTTTCTCTCCGGCTGTTGTCCTAGCCAAAGCACTGCCTCCTAGAATAATACACCTTAAAAGTACTCTTCAGATTTCCCACCTAAATGCATTTTGAAAGGTGATCAGGGAAGATTTCACATGTCTGCGCTCACTTAAATGCCTTCCCGCACGGTGTCCGTCCAGGGAGCTCTTTGCCGCATCTTCTGACCAGATTCTATTTGTTCATTCATTCAACAAATACTTACTAAAGGGACATTTCTATTAAAAAGTAACGTAGTAAGTGAAGATTCGAAGAGTAAGACATGGCCCTTCCCTTAAGGGGTTTATAATCTAATGAAGAAGACAGACAAGAAAATTCAGTGATAATAATGGAGTTGCTCTTTCTAAAACATTTTAAGTACTCAGATGAGTCACTCAAATTTCCGGTTTGATCCATTTATCAGTTAGGCACTCACTGAGTCAACCATCTGTCCAAAGCCCTACAAGGATACACTGGGGAATCTCCTCGAAGCAGCAAGGGACTCTCGGACTCTTGACCTCAGGAAGCTTCTTCACTTCGCATCTGTATCTCGGTAACGTGTGTATGTGTGTGTGTGTGTGTGTGTGTGTGTGTGCATGTGCGTGTGTGTGCGTGTGTGTGTATGCACGTGTGTGCATGCGTGTGTGCGTGTGCGCGCACAAATCCAGCTCTTCCTAAGTTTCCGGCTATTTTATTAAACTACCTACTGGACATCTCCATGTACCGTTCCAGAGTCTCATCTACCTCGCACATTCCAAATGAAAGCCATCATCCTTCACCCTGGTTAACGTCCCCTTCACCTGCCCAGGTACCCTCGCCAGAAACTTGGAATGCGGCTTGGTTTCTCCTTCCCCTTCGGTCCCCACATGCAATCATTCGGGACACCTGTCAGTTTCATCATCTGCACATTTCCTGTTTCTTTCCTTACGCCCTCTGCTGCCACTGTCTAACTCCTGTCCTCATTGTCTCCAGCCTGGACAACCACCCGTGTCCCCAGCTGGTCTGGCCTCCCTGGCTCCAGTCGATGCCCCCTCTAACCCATTCTCTTCACTGCCGCTCGAGTGATGGCTCCCAGTGCAAATGTTATCGTGACCCCTCACTGTCCCAAACCTTCTAATGACTCCCAGCTCCATAGGATAAAGTCCACACAAGGACCTGGGAGATGCACACGAAGCCCTGTGCACACATCTTGTCACCTCCACCCCCCACTGCATCCTAACCTCAGCCAAATTCAAATAGTTAGTTTCCTGAACTCACCAGGATGTTTCATCCCCCTCTCTCTGCAAGTGCTGTTCCCTCTGCCTGGAGCATGCGTTCTCGTCCTGTTCTCCGTCTAATGTCTAACCATCTTCGAAGACTCTGTTCAGGGGTTCAGATGCCTCCTCCTCTAAGACCTTCTCTGACTTCTCTGAACTCTAGTTGATGACACCCTCCTTTATCACATTGATGATGTTCACGTGTCTCTTTCTGCAGTTTCTCACTGTAGGGCTGTTTTTATATGTCTTTCTAAACTCTCAGGGCCTTGAAACTCTATCTTTTATATAACTCTCAAATCCATCAAGCTCTCTCTCATCACGACATGCACTAACCCACCATGACCTCTCCCCAGAACGGCTGCAATAGATTCCTGACTAACTAGGTTCTCTGCTTCCAGGGTCTCCTTACAACCTGTTCTTCACCCTGAATTTGAGGTGCTTCTTTTTAGCAAACTGATATGTATCTATATCTATCTATATCTATATCTATCTCCTTTGCTTCTTAACATATGTTAGTGGCTCCACACTTTCCTTAGGATAAAGATCAGAATCTTTGGCATGGTCCTTATACCCCTCAAGACCTCTCTGGCCTTACCTGTGCTTTTGTTCCTGCCCTCTTCCTCTCTCTACTCCTGCCAAACCAGCTGCATCCTGTCCCTGTATCTTACCATTTATTACAAAGAAGGGCTTAGATTTTCTACTGAAGGAAATAAAGTCAGTGCAGACATCCGATCATGTGGGCACCATGATGCAACAATAGCAGAAAGAAGAAATCCATACCTATATTAATCAATTAGATGAATCCTGTGTGACCAGCTGCAAAACTGGCACATTAACCCGGGTGTGACTTGTCTGACAGTGGTGCACACAAAGTAGGCCATAAGAGAGAGTAGACATTTCAGAGAAAAGATCTGTAAGACTCGGTACTTGGCAGGTTGTGAAGAATGAAGGGAGCTACCCTATGACCCTGCAATTGCACTACTGGGTATTTACCCCAAAGATGCAGATGCAGTACAAAGAAGGGCCACATGTACCCCAATGTTCATAGCGGCAATGGCCACAATCGCCAAAGTGTGGAAAGAGCCAAGATGCCCTTCAACAGACGAATGGATAAAGAAGATGTGATCCATATATACAATGGAATATTACTCAGCCATCAGAAAGGATGAATACGCAACTTTTGTATCAACATGGACAGGACTGGAGGAGATGATGCTGAGTGAAATAAGTCAAGCAGAGAAAGTCAATTATCACATGGTTTCACTTACTTGTGGAATATAAGGAATAGCATGGAGGACATTAGGAGAAGGAAGGGAAAAGTGAAGGGGGGAATCAGAGGGGAAGATGAAGCGTGAGAGACTGTGGACTCTGAGAAACAAACTGAGGGTTTTAAAAGGGAGGGAGGTGGGGGACCCTAGTGATGGGTATTAAGGAGGGCACGGATTACATAGAGCACTGGGGGTTATATGTAAACAATGGATCTTGGAACACTACATCAAAAACTAATGATGCCCTGTATGGTGACTAACATAATAAAAAAAATAAAAAACAAAATAATAAAAAAATAAAGAATACGTTCACATCAAAAAAAAAAAAAAAAAGAAAGAATGAAGGGAGAGGAAGAATGAGCCACATGAGAATGGTTCTCCTGACTAAGAGGGAACATTTGGAAGGGGGGGTTCTTGGTCAAGAGGTTAAGACAGAGTCCTGCTGGACACTTGTTAGGTCAAACTAAGGGACACCCGAGAGAAGGAAATGCTCCTCTGGAGGCATGGACGGTACAGGAATACAGGTACGGAAGCATTCACACAGCACGGGGGGGAGGGCAGAGGCTTGAGTGCATCTGCTGGCCTGGGAGAGAGCACAGGAAAGAGTCCAGAGGGGTCAAACGGAGCCTGAGGAAGTACCCAGAGCAGTGGGTCCCGAGGAATCTGAGAAGCTATAAAGGAGGCAGGAGCAAAGGGGTAGGCAGAGACGAAAGCGTGACGTCTTCAAAATGAGAACAGAGGAAGTTTCAAGAAGGAGCGGGTGGTCAGTGATTTCAAGTGGACCTCATGCAAGGCCACAGAAAACCCAAGACCAAGAGTGTGCTTCTGGGTTTGGTAAAAAAGAATATCATTCTCGACTTTGGAGGGAACTTCATCAGAAGACAAATGAGAATAAAAACCAGAGAAGAGAGTGCTAAGGAATCGGTTCTTACTAACTCCTGAAAACAAAAACGGTTTTGTGATCCGTGTAATTTGTGTATTTTGAGAAGTCGAGGAGGCGGACCACTGTTCACTCGGCAGGCACCCTGAAACACCGCTTCGCATCCGAGGCTGCCGTGTTTTGCAAGCGGACATTAGAGACCACATGAAACGATTCTCTCAAGGCCGGGAAAGATCCAGTATGAGATGTTTTCTGACGCGTCCCCCTCTCCCGTTCCCGCTTATTCGGGAGAATATGGGCAGCCCGTTGTCTTCCTAAATGATGTCTGCGTTCTGACGCGGCAACACACCCAAAGGCTGCCAGCTCCATGCTTCCTGTTTACGTCTTGCTCTTAAGTAACTCAGACCTGAAATAGTCCATGTCTCCAGCCATGTCTTCACAGGCTTCTTGAAGTTTTAGAAAACACCTAAACTCTTACCCCTTCGTTCTAAACCTCAGGATAAACAGTTTTGCTCAGAAATACCTCTCAGGGCGCCTGGGTGGCTCAGTCAGTTAAACATCTGCCTTTGGCTCAGGTCATGATCCTGAGGTCCGGGGAGCGAGCCCCTTGAAAATTCGAGGTTCATTAGGAATTCCCTAGAATGAAATATTGAGTTCGCCTGGGGCTACCTTGCTTTTCTTTACATCCTATTAAACAGATCCAAGCTAATTGTTCTCTAATTGCTCCATGTGCATTGAGCCACATATTAGAGTAGGCATTACAGCAGGTGCTAAGGATTCCAACATCAGTCCAAGATCTTGTATTTAACTTTTAAGTTTAGCCTTTATAGTGAGATTCTGAGCTTCTCAAAGACAAGAATTAATTCAAATTCTCTCTGGATCCTTTCTCCTGAGTACCTAGCAGGAATTAAAACATTTAGGATCATGGAACTAGGGAGCCAAGAGGGACACTATATACCATCTAGGGCAGCGCTGGCCAATAGAAATACTGCGTGATCCATAATGAGGGCCACGTATGTAATTCTAAGTTTCCTAGTTTTCACATTAAAAAGGCAAAAAAAAAGTGATATTAATCTTGATAATATATTTTATTCACGTTAATATATCTAATATATTGTCATTTCAACATGCATTCAGTAAAAAATATGAATAATATATTTTATAATTTTTCATACTAATGTTTGAAGTCCACCATGTACTTCATACATGCAGCTCACCTCGACTTTGGCTGGCCACGATTCAAGTGCTCTGTAGCTGTGTGCGGCTGGCATAGTGGGTCATGCAGGTCTAGGTGTAGACGAGAACACAGATGCAGAGAGGCTAAGCGCCCAGCCGGCTGAGGAAGCGGACAGAGACACTTGGGAGAGGGAGATTGCACAACCTGAAATTGCAGGATTTCCCTCCTGGGAAAGTTGGGATGACTTTCCCCACTTACTAAGCCCACATAATGCCTCTCCTTTTTCCCCCCACCTCCAGATACCTTAACCGAGCAGTCTAGGTAATGCTGATGAAATCACTGCCTTCAAGTACGGACAAGCGACATCCTCCCAGGGGCTGATGGTATGTTCCCTGCTCCACCCACAACTGAGACCGCACCACTTCTGAGGCCGACTGCTCTGACCATTCTCCGGATGTGCATTTTCATATCCACTGACTAACCCCTTTCCGAGGGAAGAACAATTTCAAAGAACTCTCCATATGATGGTCTTTCTTGCCTCTCGAAGACCAGATTTCATCTCTTTCTGTTCATGATCTTGTTTTTTGGTCAGCCAAAATGAGTGAAACCAGAAGTTAGAGAGGGAACCGAGAAGGTTTCCAAGAGGCCAAAGAGAAGGAGCAAGGTAGAAGTGCGAGGTGGGGTCTGGCAATTTAGAATATATTCCTAAGGGACACCTGGGTGGCTCAGTCAGTTAGGTTTCCGCCTTCAGCTCAGGTCATGATCTCAGGGTCCTGGGATCGAGTCCCGCATCGGGCTCCCTGCTCAGTGAGGAGCCTGCTGCTCCCTCTGCCTGTGCCGCTCCCCCTGCTTGTGCTCTCTCTCTGACAAATAAGTAAATAAAAATATTTAGAATATATTCCTCAAAAGGTCGTGGACAGGGATGTGATGAGCACTGGGTGTTACGTATAACCGATGAATCACTGAACACTGCATCAGAAACTAATGTACTATACGTTAGCGAACTGAATTTACATAAAACATAAATTTAACTGAGGGACTGTGAACTAAAAAATACCAACAGACCATAAAGAATGATTTGGGGGGGAACGGCTGGGTGGCTCAGTCGGTTAAGCATCTGACTCTTGCTTTCAGCGCCGGTGGTGATCTCAGGGTCAAAGCCCACGTTGGGCTCCATGCTCATTGGGGAATCTGCTTGGGATTCTCTCTCTCAAATAAGTAAATAAATCTTCTAAAAAACTGACTTGGGGAATTTTAAGAACAGACTGTTCTGATGAGTGATGAGGGAGCTGAAGCGTAAAACTCTGTTCGCATTATTAGTGCTTCTCCAGCAGCGTTGCTTTGGTTAGAGGGAGTCCCTCAACCAAAAGACACAACCAATCAGACTCTCCCTCCCTGACGGCACCACCACGCCCGCCACAGGCACAGGCAAGATGTAGCTGCACCTCCAGCTACCTTTCCTTAAGGTCTCACTTTACGTCCACCAAGAAAGCCCAGTTCAAAGCCGACTTTTCCTCAGAGGCCTCCTCTGACTCCGACACAAGAAAGGACTCAGTCTTTGGTGGCCCCATATCCGCCTCATGGAGCTACTTGACCGCAGTGGGCTTTCCCTCCCCTTGACTGCTGAGGTTTTAAGAATTATTAAGGCGAAGTCTCCTAGAACAATTAAAATACAGCCTCTGGGTAGAGTCTGCTCTGTCGTTGGTATTTTGCTGAAGACAGAGATTAAGTCAGACTTGCATTCTGAACAGTGAGACATACGGGCCCCACCCACTCCCCAGTGTCCCCCTCAGCCCTAGGAACCCTGGCACTCAGACTCGTTCCCCCAGGCAGCCCAGACAAAAGGCCTACAGATACTGATACCTGAAGGGGAAGAGGGCGGGAAGGGTTAGCCTCCGGCTTCCACCAATCAACCCTATTCACACACACAGCTTTCACTCAGCTTCTAAGTACCTCCCTCTAAAAATAAATGCAGAGCCAAGAATTGCCCAATGCTTAAGTGAGGGGTCTAGCATGAGAGGTAGGGACCAAAACTGACAAACGGGGGAAAAAAATCTGAGGCAAGAGACAACGCAGAAGAAAACTTGAAAAAGAAACTATAATGAATAGATTAAAATCCTCGGAAATCTAGGATTGTTACTCATGCATCCATGAAACAAGGAGTGGGTGCTAAAGGAATAAAAGGAGCATTCAGAATAAAACCCAGGAGATAAAAATATTCCAAAGTAGAAATTAAAAAGTCAGTAGAAGTATTGAGAGAGGAAATTTGAGGATGTTTCCTAGGACAGAGAAAAACAGATGATCATAAAGATAAGGAGATCACAAGATCGATCTAAATAATAGTAGTAATAAATTTTAAATAATAGCTGCTCTTTTTTTTAATAAAGATTTTATTTATTTGATGGGGCACCTGGGTGGCTCAGTCGATTAAGTGTCTGCTTTAAGCTCAGGTCATGATCCCAGGGTCCTTGGATTGAGCCCCGCATTGGGCTCCCTGCTCAGTGGGGAGTCTGCTTCTCCCTCTCCCTCTGCCCCTCCCCTGGCTCGTGCGCTCTTGTGCTCTCTCTCAATCTTTCTTTTTAAATTTTATTTATTCGAGAGCAAGAGCAGAAGCAGGGGCAAGGATAGAACTGTACAATATGAAAACATAATCCTAGTACATTATAGGGCTCAGCTGGGCACACTTTGTATGAGGTCCAACTGGAGGCAGTCCACGGGGACACCACCAAGATGGCGGCAGCGCCCTAGGGCCGTGGCTCCTGACGTGGGCTGCTCGTTGGAACCATGTAGGAACTTTAACAGAAATGCTGACACCTGCGACTTGACCCCAGACATCTTGATCTCACTGGCTGGAGATACAGCTGAGGCCCTGACAATTTATAAAGGCCTTCTGCGATTCCAAGATGCCCCATTAAGTGAACTGGGTTGGGAGAGGAAGAGGGTAGCTAGAACTTGGTGTAAGAGGGCTAAATTCTACTTTGCAGAGTAGGAATTCCTACACTCCGACATGAGAAGTTTCCCTACAGATAGAATCCAACCCTCCCCTCGTACAGCTTGACTCCACTTGCTTCCCCCTAATCCCAGCCCTATCGGATCCTGCCTTTATGGAAAATTTGGTATTTTGCTTATCATGGATCTTTGGCTTAATTTTAATTTTTAAAATATTTCATTAAAATGGTATTTATTTTGATGATGGGGTTGGGGGCATCTTCATAAGCATTGTGCCTGAAGCAAGTGTCTCCCCTGCCTCACCTGAAATCTGGCACTTGTAAGGATGTAATTCTGGCAAATTATAGAATAAATTCATTACTTAGGAAGAATGACGGACTACCAGGAGAAAGTGCTCAAGGAATTAAACACTGTTGCCTCATGGAAGCAGGACTCAAAGGTGGGGAGGGATAAAGCAGGTGACCACTTTTTTCTGACTTTACAAGCCTTATTTATTACTTGAGCTTTGGGACTGAATGCAACTTTCTTCTGCCAACAATGATACAACCAAAACCCTCTCCAGCTTCTCACACGACCACTTGTAGCTCCTACCTATGTCTCCTTAATTCATGCCTCGGTATGTCCTCTGCCACAGGTCAGGACCATTCTAAGACCTTGAAAGTCCTCGGCATTCTGAGTTTCCAGGGGTCCGTCCACATCATGCGAAACACATAAAAATGCGCCCACGGCTCCATAAAATCATATTTATTTTCATGTCTAAAGGGTTTTTTGAAATTTTCTTTTGAAATTATCTGGCTTGGAGTCACACATATTGGTTGGCTAAGATCTCTCAGCAATAATTTTGCATTCTTCTCAATTTTTGTAAAGTGAGAAAACTCGCCCATTCACTGTCTTTGAAAGCAATGAAGTTCTCATCACTTCTTCATTAAATAATTCATCAAATGGACACAATGGGCATTTTGTAGTGATTTTAATTACACACATCAATTTTTAGTTTTGCAATTTTCCATATTTTAGAGAACGCCCTTCCCTTTCCAGTTCGCAGATCTCTGCTCAGCTCTGTCTTAGAACAGATCCCAGCTGCTCCGCATTTTCCATGCTGTCAAAGAGGGTGAGTCATCCTGTGGGTCATTGCGAAAACCTTCCCCCGGCGCCTGCCTTCAGGGGCTTTCCACCCCTCTCCCAGCTGGGCAGAATAACTGTGGCCCTCCTAGGTTTGAGATTCTTCAATGGCAGACCACACAAGTCATTTCCGAAACGACCTAGCTGCCCTAGCTGCGGCGGGCTCTTCATCTTCGGTGCTCCCTCCCCCCTGCGGCGGTCCCACCGATGTGACTTCTTTCTCCATCTGCCTGCATGTCTGGGTCTGTGCGGTATCTGCTCTTCAGGTTGCTTCCCCTCCTTCCCATGTATTGCTTCCCCTCACCCCAATGTCATCTATCAAACTGGCAGGTTTGTGTTTTTTTTTTTTTTTAACTTTAAATAATGGGTTTTCTTTGCACAATTTCTCTGCTAGAGTACTTGAATTCCCATACTGTCATGGTCCGTCGTTGGCAGGTCTGTGTTGTCTGATAATGCCAGCGGGGCAATCATCATCTCCATCTCGTATCTCCAAATGCTTGGCCCATCGTAAGTACAGAATCCGTTTGTCTGGGTAAATGTCCGTAGTGACCTGCAGCCGTCTGATGGGCTGTAGGACCTGACTGCTCAGTATTTGTCCAGAGCATATCACAAATTTACTGCAGTGGAAACAAACACTGAAGCCGGAGTGAAAGCCTCTTCCGTTTTGCCATCCTCTGGATAAGGCACTCTGAGAAACTTAAATGAATCCCAACCCTTAGTTTTCTCACCATTTCTGTAAAATTAAGATGATACCACCAGCCCTGCCTGTTTCACAGAGATGCCAGGGAAATCACAGGGTTCTTAGGTAAACACACATGTACACGAATCCAAGCTCATGTCACGACAACACTGGTCATGTGCAATCCCGGGTAGTGACAACCCGATGCAGGAGGGGTGGCCCCCTCCAGCCCCTCGGCGCACTGAACTTAAATGTCTCCCTTGGCAGCACGGAGAGCCCCCTGGTATGTGAGGGTCTGAGGACCAGGACACGGGAAACCCAAAACCCTTCGAGCATATCATTCACTCCAGACTCATTAAAACCTGACCACAGGAGTAATAATACCTCAGGGGAAACAGGTTTTGTCTTTATAACCCTCAGCGGGAGATTAGAAATTAAGTTTCCAGTGTGAAAAGAGAGCTCGTCATTATTTCAGAAGAAGAAAGGTATAAACATGGTCGTTAGCAGCGAGCTTTACTCGTGGAAACCCCACTGGCCGTCCAGTGAGGGTCCTGTGTGCTCTTGCCTCCCGGCCCCGGGCTTCGTTCCTCAGCTGCAAACCGAGGCTGGCGTGGGCGGGCCCCTCTTCTCCTCCCAACGTGGCAGGTCCCCGCTCCCCAGTGACCGGGCTCTACCAGTCCTGCCCCGCATTGCCTAAGTGTTCCCAGGAACGAGCAGAACATGAAGGGGTTTCCCGCTCGGTTCAGAAAGAGAAAGATGGGTCTGTCCACAGTGGCCAAGAAAGCACATCGCTTCCAACAGAGAGAGAGGGCGTGGGTGAGAAACCCAGCCGGAGCAGCGGGTCTGAGTTGCCAAACCCAAACCGATTTTCCTCTGTGGGGTTAGAAGCCAAGCAGTCTGAGGAAGAGTTCGATAACGATGGGTCACTCCCTCCCTCGCTGGCGTTCGCTCTGTTTCAATGACTGCCTCCCCCAGACCACCTGGGAGGTAGAGGTGAGGAGGCTCAATCCTCCCAAACCCCCAGGTAAGCCCCTTACCTCCCTAAGGCCTTGCTTTAGACTTGAGTTGAACAATGGGTCCGTTCGCTTGTCAACGAGGGGGAAAGCAGGGCACGAGCATCCTCGATAGCACTGGCATACTGTGGACCATGTCACCAGGATGAGATCTTTATTCACTCACAAACGTGTGTGTGTTCTAGGTGCTGTGCATATGGGAATTTACAAGAAAAAGAAAAAGAAAAAGAAAACACCAGGCAGATACCCCTGCCTTCTAGGAGCTTCCCTTCCCGTTAGGATGGCAGCCAAGTGTATGGCAGGACAGACGGTGACGAGAGGCGCCGGCTGCCAGAGGGACAAGGGCACAGCCGGGTTGTCAGTGGAGAGCCCTCCAGCAGAGAGAAGGGCAGGCACGCGGGCGGCCGGGCAGCGCGAGGACACTGACACCAGGGACAGCGGGGTGTCTGCAGCCGGCAGGCTGGGCAGAGGGCAGACGGAACTGAGGTCAGGGTCCTAACGGAGGGCCGGCCGTTCAGGGCTGGGCAGGGCTTTGGTTTTGACTCTGGGGCTGACAGAGTTGGAGATGTTGGATGCACAATTAGAGATGTTGTAGAGGCAGCTGGAGATACATTTCTGGAGTTTAAACAAAGATGTCAGAACTAGAAATATACATCTGGGACTGATTCGTGCACAGATGGTGTTCGATGTGACGAGGCTGGGCGGGGGGATGAAGGGAAGGGAAGGAGTAGGGCTCCGAGGGTAGGCACATGGGGCATTCAGATGTTTGGTGGGCAGCAAGGTAGGAAGGAATGGGCAACGGAGCCTGAGAGAAAGAGGTGGATGAGGGAGGAGAGAAAACGGGAGCACAATGTCCGGGAAGTCAAGTAAAAAAACATGTCTTTCAAAGAAGAGAGATTAGCCAACTGGGTCAAATGTGGTTGATAAGCCAAGATGGGGAGAGAGAAGGGATCACTGGATTCATTAGCAATGCAGACAAGAGCTTCTTTGGCGATAACCTGATTAACAAGCTTCCAGACAGACTTGGAGGAGGAGAAATGGCGACAACTGGTCTAGGGCATGGAGGGAATTCTCCAGAACACAGAACTGGGGCAGCAGCAGGAGGGGAAATAGTGAAGAGAGGGTCTTATGTTTAAGGGGGGAGACTCTACAGCCTGTTTGCCTTCTGATCTGAATAATTAAGGAGGAGGAGAAGGAAGGGGGTGGAGAGAGATGGAGGAAGGAAGGAAAAAGGAAGGAAGTGGAGACCAGCACAGGAAGAAGGAGAATGGGAGGGCAGAGGAAGGATGGAAGAGGGAGGAGAAGGGGATGGGAGGGGCGGGGGAGAAGGACTACACACCAATGTTGCACTGAAAAGGAAAAAAAGGGGAAAAGATGCAAAACTCCAAAATCAGAAATGAAAGTGGGGACATTAAGACCAATCATCAGAAATAAGAAAGGACTGTAAGACAATCTATGAACAATTGCAAACCAACAAGTTAGACAGCCTGGATGAAGTGAGTAGGTCCCCAGCAACACTCAAATTACCTAAATGGATTCAAGAAGAAACGGAAAATCTTAACAGACCTATAACAAGTAAGGAGATTGAATCAGTAATCAAAAGCTCCCAACAAGGGGTGCCTGGGTGGCTCAGTCGGTTAAGTGTCCGGCTCTTGATTTCATCTCAGGTTATGATCTCAGGGTCATGAGATTGAGCCCCAGGTCAGGCTCTGCATTCAGCAGGGAGTCTGCTTGAGATTCTCTCTCTCCCTCTGCTCCTCCTACCACTCCTCTCTCTCTAAAAAAAAGAAAAAAACAAAATAAAACAAACAAACAAAAAACTCCTAACAAACAAAAAAAAGTCCAAAACCGGACAGCTCCACTAGTGAATTCTACCAAACATTTAATGAAGAGTTCACAGCAATCCTTCTCAAACTCTTCCAAAAAATAGAAGAGGAAGGAGCACTTCCTAACTTCTTCTATGAAGTTGGCATTACCCTGGTGCCAAAGCGAGACAATGACGTCACAAGAAAAGAAAATGACAGATCAATACCCTCATGAATGTAGTTGCAAAGATCTTCCACAAAATACTAGGAAACTGAACCCAACAGCGTATGAAAAGGATTATATACCATGGGCAAGTGAAACTTATCCCGGAAATGCAAAAGGGTTCCATTTAAGAAAATTAATCAATGTAATATAACACATTAATAGAATAAAGGGGGGGAAACACATGATCATCTCAATTGACACAGAAATGGCATTTGATGAAATCCAACACTTTTCATGCTAAAAACTCTCAGAAAACTAAGAATAGAAGTGAACTAGGAATAGAACAGATCTTCCTCAGGACACCTGGGGGGCTCAGTTGGTTAAGTTTCTGCCTTCAGCTCAGATCATGATCTCAGGGTCCTGGGACCGAGTCCTGCATCGGGCTCCCTGCTCAGCAGGGAGTCTGCTCCTCTCTCTTCCTGTGCCCCTCTCCCCATTCATGCTCTTTGTCTTGCTCTCAAATAAATTAATAAAATCTTAAAAAAAAAAAAAAAAGAACAGACCTTCCTCAACATGATAAAGGGTAATTATGAAAAACCCACAGCTAACATCATACTCAATGGTCAATGACTGAAAGCTTTTTCTCTCTACATTCAGGAACAAAACAAGGAAGCTCACTTTCACCAGTGCTATTCAACACTGTATTGGAAGTTTTAGCCAAGGCAGGTAAGGAAGAAGTAAAATTATCTCTATTTACAGATAAAATGATCTCATATATAGAAAATCCCAAAGAATCCACAAGACAGCTATTTGAGCTAATAAATGAAATCAGCAGTTTTGGGGTACAAGTTCGACACACAGAAATCAGTCATGTTTCTATATACCATCAGTGAAGAATCTGCAAAAGAATTAAGAAAGCAGTTCCATTTACAGTAACATTTGAAAGAATAAAATATCTAGGAATAAATTTAACCCAACAGATAAAAGAGTTACACACTGAAAACTACGCTGAAAAAAATCAAGGAAGATCTAAATAAATGAAAAGACTTCTTATGTTCATGGATCCTATGTTCAACTTAATGTTGTTAAATTCATGTCAATACTACCCAAAGTGGCCCAGAGATGCAATGCAATTTCTATCAAAACTCCAACAGCTGTTTTTACAGAAATGGAAAAAATCAGTCTTTAAATTCATATGGAATTTTAAAGAACCCCAAGTGGCCAAAACAACCTTGAAAAAGAAAAAAATGGAGTGTTCAAACTTCCCAATCTCAAAACTTGTTACAAAGCTACAGTAATCAAAACAGTGTGGTCCTGGCATTGGGATAGACATGAGGTCAATGAAGTAGACTTGAGAGTCCAGAATTAAACCCATACATCTATGGTCAACTGACTTTTGCTGAGACTGCCAGATTTCTTCAATGCTGAAAGAAGAGTCTCTTCAACAGACAGTGCTAGGACAACTAGATGTCCATGTGCAAAAGAATAAAGTTGAAACTGTACCTCACATCATATACGAAAATTAACCTGACATAAATCAGTGACCTAAAAATTCCTAAAACTCAGAAGAGAGCATGGGGTAAATCCTTAAGACCAGAATTCAGCAATGGATTTTTAGATACAACACCCAAAGCAGCAGCAATGAAAGAAAAACAGATAAATTGAACTTCATCAAAATTTAAAACTTTGCACACCCAAGGCATTATCAAGAAAGTGAAAAGACAACCTCTGGAATGGGAGAAAATACTTACAAATCACATATCTGATAAGGGATTCATGTCTCAAATATATAAATAGGTATGTAACTCAACAACAAAGACAACTGAGCTTCAAAATGGGTATCGAATTCAAACAGACATTTCTCTAAAGAAGATATGCAGATGGGAAATAAGCACATGAAGAAATCCTCACCATCATTAGTCATCAGGGAAATGCAACCCAACCACAGTAAGATATCACTTCCTACATATGAAAATGGCTGTAATCAATAAAGCAGTAAGTGTTCCTGAGGATGTGGGGAAATTGGACTCTCCTACACTGCTGGTGGGAATGTAAAATGGTGCAGCCACTGTGGAAAAGAGTTTGGTGATTCCTCGAAAAGCTAAACATGGAATTAGCACATGACCCGGCAAAGTCACTCTTGGGTACGTACACAGTAGCAATGAAAACAGGGACTCAAACAGATATTTGTACACCAATGTTCACTGCAGCATTGTTCGCAGTAGCCAAGAGAGAGAAACAACCAAGATGTCCACCAACAAATGAATGGATAAACAAAATGTGGCACGTATGTATAAGAGAATATCATTCCACCGTAAAAAGGAACAGAGTTCTGATATACACTACAACATGAATGAATATTGAAGACATTAGGCTAAGTGAAATAAGCAAGGCACAAAAGACCAGATACGTACGATTCATTTTCTGTGAAACATCGAGAATAGATGTCAAGTTCACAAGAAAGAGAAAAAGTGTTGCGGGGTGAGGAGAATGGAGAGTTATTGTTTCATGGTTATAGAGTTTCTGTGTGGGGTGATAATAAAATTACGGAATGAGATAATGGTGATGGTCGAACAACCTTGTGGATGTTATTAATGCCACTGAGTTGAATGGTTTAATCAAATGTCAATTTTAAAAATTAATAACATAACATGCCAAATCAATTGAATCATGTACGCTAAATGGGTCCATTGTATGACATGTGGATTATATCTCAGGAAAGCTGTTTAAAAAAAATCACTGATGCAGAAGACAAAAGGAGAAATGGCTAGAGTCCTATCCTTGAGTAGCAGGGGAAGATGAGATCTACCACTTACCTGCAGGGGCTTGGCTAAAATAGGGAAGTGGATAATTCATGCATAGTGACAAGGACATAAGTCAGAGAGTATGGACACAAACGCAGGGAGCAGGTTAGGCAGGTGGGAGCAGGTTTGTCCATTGTAGGTGTCTTAGAGTCACCTTAAAGTCACCATTCTTACAGTGCTTATTTTATTCTGCTGGGTGAATCCTTAAATTGTCCCTCACCCTACCTGTCAGCACTCAACTGCAAGTTTCTTGAATGCTATTCAATGCTATTCATTTTGAATTTCCACGGAACCTGGGATAGCATGCTGTTAAAACCTTCCGAATGAATGTGTAAATTATGGATATTATAGACAGTTGGCTTTAAGAGTTCAGTTGTTTTTCCCTCCCTACGTTCAATTTGGTCTACACTCTGCTTCTGTATCACACATAAGTCAAATGGGCTTGGTGAGAAACCTCTGTAGCGGCCATCCAACTATAGCCACGTGACACTCTTCTCCCATCCTTGTCTAAAATTTTGTTTGTTTTTTCAGGACCTTTTAATCTTAAGTGGAATCTCATCAAGTGCTGCCCGTTGCAAAGAGCGGTGGGAAAAATTCCGGGAAAAATGACCCATGGAGAAATAACCATTGGGAATGGGTTATCTAGTTGCAGAGAGAGAATGTGTGAGATAGAGTTAAAATATTTGTGATTATTATCATGAACAAATTCTAAATAATGTTGACACCTGGTACAAGCTGCAAAGGACTTCTACCCTCCGGGCTTTCACACTCATTTACAATCAGTCAGAGAAGACTTTTTGGAGCAGCAGAGTTTTGAATAGGTTGTTAAAGCAGTGAGAAACCTAGATTGAAGCAGTAAAGATCTTCCCACCAGGGTAAAAACAGCTAAAGCAAACAGGTGTAATGAGAAAGCCAAGTAAAGGAGAGGGGCTAATAGGGGATAAGCAGAAGTTTTGTTTTCATAAAGCTGAAAGTGAGGGGTGACTGGGTGGCTCAGTCAGTTGAGGGTCAGACTCTGGATTTCGGCTCAGGTCATGATCTCAGGGTTGTGAGATCAAGCCTTATGTAAGGCTCTGCGCTGAGTGTGGAGCCTGCCTGAGGTGCCCTCTCTCCCTCTCCCTCCGCCCCTCGGGCACACTCTCTCTCTTACAGAAAATAAAAACTAAATAAAGCTAAAAGTTAATGACTTAACATTTCAAACTTCAAGTCATAATTCTTGTATAACATTTCATTTAAAGCATAACATATTGAGAAATATTTAAATAAAAATAAGAAAATGAATCCAAAAATTACTCACTAACAGAATGACACAATCCAGGAAATGTTTTGAGACACTCGAAGGAACCCACAGAGTCATTATTATTCTGCCTTGTGTTCTTATAAAACCTAAATGCCATCCCAGCATTGTTTTGGAAATGGTATTAGAGCTACCATTTATTGGGTGCTTACTCTAGTCCACACACTATTTGATGTGGTCCATATGTGTTTTGCTACTTCCTGCAACCATCCTATGAGGCAAGCCTTACTAACCACCCTTGTTATAATAGTGGAGGAAACGAGGCCCAGAGAAGACCATTTAGCCATCTCAAGGTCATACGACAGGTCAGGATGAGATGACATGGAGCAGCTTTTCTTCAAAGCCATGGCAACAGTCAGGCAAATTATCCCTCTCAACAGATTTGCCGGATGGGGACAGACTTACAGGCCAGCGCCGGCGGAGGTAGGGGGCAGGAGACACATGAGCTCGGGTCCCGTCAGCCCCGGGAGTTGGTTATGGCCTCACACCGTTTCTAGCTGAATCAAGGGTGTTTTTGCTGCCACAGCAGATGCGGCCTCT
This sequence comes from Potos flavus, assembly GCA_028534135.1. Lineage (NCBI taxonomy): Eukaryota > Metazoa > Chordata > Mammalia > Carnivora > Procyonidae > Potos > Potos flavus. The sequence goes on from CM052884.1 coordinate 809,506, forward strand.
GATTTACATTATGCTGGGCGTATAAAAACCCTCCTTTGCCATCATCGTGTGAGAGCCTGGCTTGCTATCTTTTCATAAAAAAAAAAAGAACAAGATAGGAAAAATAGTTTTTGCCTCTAAAGCATATAATTGCTGGGAAAGTACTATTAAATAGAAGGACAGTGCATATGATAATATCAGATAATTCAATATGAATATCCCAGATCCACTGTTTGCTCTATGCTCTCGGCCAACAGGAGATTTACTGAGCCCTCCCATGGAAAGCGGCAGAGGGAATAAAAAGACATATGAATCAGTGATTGCCCTAGAGGTGTCTGGTGGGAGAACAGCGGTGATATTGAACATTTATCCCACGCAACTGAAATAAATCCTATTCTTGAGGCATAAGTACTGTGAGAGCACAGGGAGGAAAATGATTAATTCTGAGTGGGTGGTGGGGAGAACTTCAAAGCGGACCGGGCCTTTGAGTTGAGCTTGGGAGGATAAGCAGGATTTTCATCTGGTAAAGCAGCAGGAGAAGCGCAGTCTGGGCATGAACAAAGGGTGGGCATGTGGAAGGTCGCAGGACAGTCAGGTGTGAATGCTGCACCAGTGGGAGACGGTGCCGAACAGAAGGCTGGAGAGGCCTAGACTCCTGAGAACGCACCACACTGAGCACAGTGCCTTAATTTTTAAGGCAGTGGCGTCTGGCTTATGTTTTGAGTTATAATGTAAGCTCTCTGAAAGCAAAAACAAGATCCAGGTTTCAATCATTTCTGAATTCCCTGCACCTCCTACAACACCTAGAACACAATACATACACAAGATGGAGAGATGGATGAATGGTTGGATGGATGGATAGAGGGATGGAAGGATGGATAGAGGGATGGAAGGATGGATGCGTGGATGGATGGATGGATGCATGGATGGACAGATGGTTGTATGAATAGATGGATGGGTGGGTGCATGGATGGAGGGACAGATGGATGGATGGATGCGTGGATGGACAGATTGATGGATGGATGGATGGATAGATGGACAGATGGTTGTATGAATAGATGGATGGGTGGGTGCATGGATGGACAGATGGGGCAGATTCTATATCAGCTTTAGAAGTATAAATGACAAAATTTAATGACTAACTGGATATCTGAGCATCAGGAGAGAGTCAAAGATGGCTTGAAATTTCATAATACAGATTATGGGGAGTACAAAAGGACAAGCTGGTTTGAGGAGGTGAGAAATATTTTAATAAAGCTGCATCCTTCACCTGAGAATGTGGAGTCGGGGGAGAGGGGGAAACACACCGCACAGAGGAAACGGAAGGCATCAAAGCAGGTCAGCACAATCTAAAGTCCCTGTGTCTGTGGGTGGGATACAAGGACACTCATCACTCTCCTGGGCCTGGGTAAGCTTCTTCCAGGATTGCTTCGGGTAAGATGAATGCAGTGCCCTTGGGCATAGGGGGAGGGCAGGAAGAGTGTGGATTATGCCCTTGGGCATAGGGCGAGGGTCAGGAATTTCCCTCAAAGCTTCCTCTTCTCCTGTCTTCAGCGTTACCTGAGATAGCCACCCCTATCTCTGCCCCTACTCACCTCCTTGCTCCCCTCATGTTAGTGCTACCCCACAGGCCAACCCACCTGGGGAATGAATGAGATGGGCTAGAAATGTCACTTGTAGATTATCAACTTCTCATAAATCTTTTCATACTCCATCTGGATTTCTCTGGGATTTTAAAAGTCTGCATAGATCACTGTACTCTCAGAAGGAAAAGGACCGAGTTTCTACGCATACGGATAAAAAGGGGAAGAGGATTTACTCAAGAGAAAAGCTGTTAGCAAAATCCATGCAAAGCCACAGGAAAACCCTGCTAAATGTGTGTAGCCGAGCGCACATTGATCAAAGGAAGGCCTGTGTACAGCACAGAGCCGGCAGGTATCAAGGAACTGGGGTGCAGCTTTGACAGAACGGGACTGAATCTTGCATCTGCCACACAGCATCTGTGTAACTGGAGCAGCTGAGCGGACTCTTTCGAGCCTGCATCTCCTCATCCCTCGGATGGGTTCCATGATACCTCCTTCCCAGAGTCCCTGCGATGATGAACCCCAGGACCCGCACACAGCTCTCGGTGCCACGTCTGGCATAAAGAGGCGTTCGGGAAGGCTAGTTCGCCTTTTCCTATTGTGAACGGACTTGCTGGGTGCTGGCTCACGTCCACAGAGAGGAAGACGCTAAGCACAGGCTTGGTTTTGCAGGAAGATCTGGACAATAGGGGAATAATGGGGGTTAGGGCACGGAGACAACCAAGTGATTTCGAGGACCCTGCAAATGGTCCTTGCCACACCCTCCTCCTCTGGCTCTCCCCGCTGCCTCGGGAGGACTACCCACTCTTTTAGAGCTCGGCAAGGAGGGAGGAAAGAAGGGAAGCCCAGCCAACAGACAGTGACATGCCACTAAATTGCTTGGTGTGAACTGGAATTTGATGACATGACTGAGGTCACCTAAGGACTTCGACATTTTTTCCCCCAGTTTTGAGAATATGATAATTACATAAAATCAATGCTGATTGAGTGCATTTTAACCTCCACAACCATAGTTTTGCTAATGGGACCTTTGCTGCATTTAAATAGGGAAAATGCAATAGGAATCTAGTTTGTGGCAGAGAAGTCATTTGGGGGAAAACTCATTTTAACCCATTCTCCACAACCTTCCAACTTAGTTTTTCTTCCCCCACAACGTTCTTATCTTTTCTCTGTGTCTTCCAGCTAGTAAGTCCTGGTTCTCTTATTCATTCATTCATTCATTCGTTCATTCATTCGTTCATTAGCAAATGCTAAGTGCCTACTATATTCCAGGCACTCTTCTAGGTACTGAGGACTCAGTACTGAGTACCCGCTGGGCTCCTGCATTATAGAGACAAAGAGAGGGACACAGCATAAACAAATAAGCATGAAAATATAATTACTGGTAGCACGCGCTAGAGTGCTACTGGCTTTAGCGTCCCTTTTACGGACTCCCATACGCTCAGGGCTGCAGGACTGCCCCAAGCCTTGCTGCCCTTTCCTTGTCACCACTTACCAGAGACCGGGGCCGAGGTGTGCAAATGCACAGTGTGATGTCCCCAATCTCCAGGACCACCTGTTTCAGTTAATCCCATAAACTGATATGAGGGCTGGAAACTTTTCAACAAATGAACACGTACTAGATTTATAATAAGAAAATAATTCAAGCACAGGGATGCTTGAGTAACACTGCGGCAGGCTCCTCCCCCAGAAGACAGGCGGGAAGAATAAGAGGCCGACAACACTAAGGGCCCTATAAAACAGGTGCATCTTGCTTGGGTTGTGGTCAGTAATTGGGACTCTGTACATTTCCTCAACCACCCCTCAACAGAATGACCAGAAGGAGGAACCCCCAACGAAGGAAAGAACCAGAGAATGTGGCCTCTGCCATAGAACTAATGGATATGGATATAACCAAGATGTCAGAAATAGACTTCAGGGTAACAATTATCAAGGCGATAATTGCACTACTGGGTATTTACCCCAAAGATACAGATACAGTGAAAAGAAGGGCCATAGGCACTCCAATGTTCATAGCAGCAATGTCCACAATCGCCAAACTGTGGAAGGAGCCGAGATGCCCTTCAACAGACGAATGGATAAAGAAGATGTGATCCATATATACAATGGAATACTACTCAGCCATCAGAAAGGATGAATACCCAAGTTTTGCATCAACATGGATGGAATTGGAGGAGATTATCCTGAGTGAAGTAAGTCAAGCAGAGAAAATCAATTATCATATGGTTTCACTTATTTGTGGGACATAAAGAATAGCACGGAGGACATTAGGAGAAGGAAGGGAAAAATGAAGGGGGAGAAATCAGAGTGGGAGACAAACCATGAGAGACTATGGACTCTGGGAAACAAACTGAGGGTTTTAGAAGCAAGGGGATGGGGGGGGCCTGGTGATGGGTATTAAGGAGGGCAAGGACTGCATGGAGTGCTGGGGGTTATACGCAAAGAATGAATCATGGAACACTGCATCAAAAACTAATGATGCACTATATAATGACTAACATAACATAATAAAAAACTATAAAAGAACAAGACAGAAGCAAATAAATAAGTGAAAATTTTTTAAAAAAGAAAATAATCCAAGCATATGTAAAAAAATCAATCTAGTACATCAAAATCTAAGAGAAAGATAGTGTTTTCATGCCTCTGATGCTAAAATGCTGTCACTGATTGATGATAAAAGGAGAAAGGAATAACCTGGATGCAAAAAAGAATGGATATCCCAAACCCTCAATACAGACAAAATTTTGACACGCTGTCTGCGCCAAATCTCTCACAGGAGCCTCACACACAGAACAGACTTTTCACACCAGGGACAGCAAAGATTTGGAAAAGGCAGCAGAGAGGAATAAAGAGGTCTGGAATATGCACCAAATTAAGTAACTGGCAACCAAACAGCCCTTTTTAAATTGACTGGTAACTGCTTACCTGAGAATCGAGGCAGTAAGAAATCAAGGCTTGGTTCTCAGACAAATCAGGGTCCAAACTATCTCCACCCTTTATGAACAAGTCGAGCCTCACTCGCCACATTTTTAAAGTCAGAATAAAATAATGCTTCCTCAATAGGCTCTAGAATTTGCAACGTCTAGGACATAGCCACTGTTAAATAAATAGCGGCAGTTATCATCACTGTTAAAAATTTTCAGGGGCACCGTGCTGGCTCAGTCGGGGCAGCATGAGACTCTTGATCTAGGGGTTGTGAGTTTGAGCCCCACGCTGGACATAGAGGTTACTTAAAAATAAAAATCCTAAAAAAAAAGAAGTTTTCAGACTCATGACCAGTTCAGCTCTATAATTTTTTTAGATGACATTAACATTAATAGGCTACATTTTTATGATTCTTCATACTGTTTAAATTAAATATATTTTTTACAAAAGTATTGTCAGTTCACTGATGAGACATTATAATATCCAAGTAAACCATAAGAAGGAAATCTTAAAATCATAATCATCTCACTACTTAGAACAACCAGGAGAATATAAACACACACACGTACATATATATACACACATATATGTATTTTAGATCTTTATATAAATCTATAAAAATGGAGTCATGATATTATACTGTATAATAATTCATTTTTAAATGTAATAATGTAGAATGAAGATCTTGCCATAGTATTCATCTAAAACATTATTTTTAATGGCTGAGTTATCTTCCACTGGATCAATAAATAACATATATATTCAGTGCCCCTTTTAATTAGCATTTAGATATTTACCAACTATTAGATGTGATGAAAAAAGTCTTGTAGGTAATCTTGGTGCACATCTTTAATAATTTTTATTTAATTTAAAATTTATTCTAATATTTTTTAAAAGTTTGATGAAATTTCTTGCAAAAAATGGTTATAAAATGTTAAGGTCTTAAAAACATATCACTAAATTACCTTTCAAAAGCAGGTGTCAGTTTATATCCTCATCAGCTGTGCGTGAGAATAGCCTTCCCCTGCACCTCCAATCGTGAATTATTTCTTTCCATAATCTTTGTCAGTCTGATAAGTAAAAATTATGTTGTTTGAATTCATAGTCTTTTAATAAGGCTAAATTTTCATGTTGATTGGCTACTTGATTTTTTCTTCTATAAATTGTTAGCTTAAATCCTTTATAAATTGGTGTGTTCATCTTTGTCTTACAAATTTATAAAAGTTCTGTTTTCTTTAAAAGTTTTCGAATTCTTTAATTTAATTAAAAAATTTTTTTTCCTACAACTTGTTTCTGAAATTTACGTGAAAATCAAAAACACATTTCTGTTGCTGAGTAGTGTCCACGCTGTGCATGTCCATGGTGTCTTTATCCATTCCCCAGCTGACGGACATGCTGATTGTTTCCGGTTTTTGGTGATTCTGAATTAAAAAAATGAAGTCCCAGGGTGCCCATGGGGCGCTCTTGGCTTCCGCTCGGGTCATGATCTCGGGGTGGTGGGATCGAGCCCTGCCTGGAGTTCCACAGTCAGCACAGAGTCTGCTGGAGATTCTCCTTCTCTCTTCCCCCCCCCCAAAATAAAGTCTGCATGACCATTCATATAGATATTTTTGTATAGACCTATGTTTTCATCTCCTGTGGTTAAGTACCTAGGAGCGTGGAACACGTATGTTAAACTTTTTAAGAAATTAAACAATTGCCAAGTTGTTTCCCAAAGTGGCTGTACTATTTTGCATTCCCAACCAACAAGGCGTGAGAATTCTAGTTGCTCTGTATCCTTGACAGTGCTTGATATTATCAGGTTTGTTTCCTTCTTTCTGTTCCTCCTTCTTTTTTCTTTTTTTCATTTTAGCCATTCTAATGAATGTATGATGGTATCTCATTGTGGTTTTAATTTGTATTTCCCTAATTATAATGATGTTGAACATTTTTCCATGTGTTTGCCATTCTTACATCTTCTTTGGTAAAGTGTTTAAATCTTTTGTCTATTTTAAAAATGAGGTTGGTTGTTTTCTTATTTTTGAGTTATGAGTGTCTCTACATATTCTAGATGCTAGTTCTTTATCGGACATGTGTTTTGCAAATATTGTTTTCCCAGTCTGTGGCTTTTCTTTTCATTTCCAACGGCATCCTCTCCAAAGAACATAATTTTTTAATTTTCATTAGGTGAAATTTATCCATTTTTTTCTATGATTCCTACTTTTTTGTCTTATCTAAGAAATATTTGCCTATCCCAATATTGCAAAGATTATCCTCTATGTTTTATTAGAAAAGTTTTATGGCTTTGGGCTCCGCATTTAGGTCTGTACTCCCTTGTCAGCTCATTTTGCCTATGGTATAACATAAGTGAGATATATATATAAAATATATATAATATAATTTTTTTTGAATACAGATGTCCAGTTCCAGCACTATTTATTTAAAAACACTATCTTCTTTCCATAAAAATGCTTCAACACCTTTCTAAAAAACCAGTTGAGTATATATGCATAGATGTATTTCTGAACTGTATTTCTCCACTTACTTCTGATCCTTTGCCAATTCTATACTGGTTTGATTATTCTCAATTTACAATAAGTCTTAACACCGAGAAGTGGGAATTCTTCAACCTTGTCCTTTTTCAAAATTGTTTTGACTGTTCTAGTGTTTTTGATTTTCATATAAGTTTTAGAATCAAGTTGTAGATTTCTGCCAAAATAGCATGCTGGGATTTGTTTGGAATTGAATCAAATCTGTCACTCATCTGGGAGGAAAATTCATCTTAAAAAAAAAATTCATCTTGTCTTCCCATCTGTGAACATCTCTCCATTCACTATATCTCTCCATTTATGAAGGTTTTTTTGTTTCTCTCTCTCATCAGTGTTTTATAGTTTTCAGCACTCATACTGTTGATTTTTAGGTAGGTATTTCAAATTTGTTGGTGCAACTGTAAATGATACTTTAAATATTTCCCATATCTATGGCATTTTCATATTTATATATTTATTGCAATTTCTGCATTTTGTATATTTACAAAATTCATCTGTCCTAGGTGTTACCAACATGTCTCACTTCGCCTTTCAATTTTGTTTATAACCAAATATTTAAGTCTTTTCATGCACAGATCCTCCTTTTATGTAGATTTTTTATATTTCAAATCATTCTAATGATTTTTATCTATATTATTTCACTTTACTGTTAACAATAACTACAGTAACTACAAAAAAACACTGTTTATTCCTCCTCTGTAGTTTATTACACTGATATCAAAAGATTAATTTCTCAAGGTTATAGTTTCTTAGAGGCATTGTTTAAACCAGACTCTTAGGCACTGTGATTCTCTTATAAATACTTTTCACAGACCCTGCACTCAAGAAGCACCTGGTCTAAAAAGAAAACAGGTAAGAAAGTGAAATTGATAGGGGTTAGCTGTGAAGACGGCGGAGTAGGAGGACCCTAAGCTCACCTCATCCTACATTACAACTAGATAGCAATCATGTCAGTGTAAATAACCCAGAAAACAACCTGCAGATTGGCAGAACACCACCACAACTCAAGGTAGAGGAAAGAAAATTACTCAAATTGAGAACAGACAGGGAACTCAGTGATTCCATCAAGCATAATAACATCCGCATTACAGGGATCTCAGAAGAGAGAGATAAGGGAGCAGAGAAGTTATTTGAAGAAATGATAGGTAGAAACTTTCCTAATCTGGGGAAGGAAAAAGATATCTAGACCCAGAAGGCACAGAGATCCCCCCCCCACCAAAATTCAACTCAAGGAGGTCTATACCAAGACACATTGTAATTAAGATGGCAAAAAGTAGTAATGAAGAAAAAATTTAAAAGCAGCTAGACATGGCAGGGAGAGGAGTAGAGTGTGAATTTATATAGTGTGAATTTAAAAATAAGTGACCATCAACTTAATACAGACTGCTATATGCAGAAGAAGTTATATACAAACCTAATGGTAACCACAAATCAAAAACCAGTAATAGATATGCAAAGAATAAAGAAAAAGGAAATCAAGTATATCACTAAAGAAAGCCAGCAAGCTATGAAAAAGAGCAAGAGAAGAAAGGACAGAGAAAATCTATAGAAACAACCACAAAATAAGTAATAAAATGGCAATAAATACATATTTATCTGATGAAAGAAATTCAGGACAATGCAAAGAAATGGAAAGTCATTCCATGCTCATGGACTGGAAGAACAAATTTAAAATTTAAATAAAATTTAAAATGTCTACACTGTTCAAGGCAATCTACAGATTTAATGTGAGAAAAGGCAGTCTCTTCAACAAAAGGTGTTGGGAAAACTGGACAGCAATGTGCAAAAGAACGAGACTGGACCAGTTTCTTTCACCATACACACAAAACCCCCTCAAAATGTAAGACCTAAATGTGAGACCTGAAACCCTAAAAATCCTAGAAGAGAGCACAGACACTAACTTCTCTGATATCGGCTGTAGCGAAGTTTTTCTAGATGTGTCTCCTGAGGCAAAGAAATAAAAGCAAAAATAAACTATTGGGACTGAAAATAAAAATCTTCTGCACAGTGAGGGAAACAATCAACAAAACTAAAAGACAATCTAGTGGATGCGAGAAGATATCTGCCAATGACATTTCCAATGAAGGGTTAGTATCCAAAATATATAAGAACTGATATAACTCAATACCGAAAAAACAAATAATCCAATTAAATAATGGGCAGAAGACATGAATAGACATTTCTCCAAAGAAGACATCCAGATGGCCAACGGACACATGAAAAGATGCTAATCGTCACTCATCATCAGGGAAATGCAAGTGCAAACTACCACGAGATACTACCTCACACTTGTCAGAATGACTAAACTAAAAAGCACAAGAAAGAAGAGGGGCCGGCGAGGATGCGGAGAAGGGGAGGCCTCCCGCACTGTTGGTGGGAGTGCGAGCTGGTGCCGCCACTCTGGAGAACAGTGTGGAGGTTCCTCCAGAGGAAGGACCATAACTTAACATCTGAGGGGCAGGGAGGCGCGGACAGGCTCAGCCCCTCACGGGGCCTAGTGACAGGCGCGGCTCGTCCATCACACGGTAAGTTAGCTCCCAACTGAGGCAGAACTGACAGGGCTGAATTTTAAGACTCCCTTTACATCCCTTTTTGGACTTTCTGACTTGTGTAGACTAGACTCAGAGATTAATCTCGTCCTATGACAGCTCCCAGATCGGGAAAACCAATATTCTGAGTGTAAACTCTTGTATTACTTAAGTGAAAAAGAAAAAAGCAGCACTCAAAATAACCCAAACATAGAACATATTATCATCACGGATAAACCTCCGGGAAGACTTGCATGTGGACTAAAACAGAACATAATATGAATGGGACCCCTGAACTTGCCCGGTAAAATGTATGAATATATATTTAAAAAATAAACTGTGAATTACTTTCAGATTAAGATCACATTAAGCCTGTAAGAGAATGACACATATTTTCCACCCCGGAAAATATTACTAATTATCAAAATACAGGAAATAGCAGAGGACTGTGTACATGATTTCAGCAAACAAGAGGACTATTTCCTTAAGCTAAACATAAATGCTGATCAATGGCCTCATTTCACTCTGTTCTCAGAAAACCTGCCCGAGCCAAGACTGCCCTTATTTATGACAAAGCCCAAAATGACTGAAGAGCCCAAGCTGATGGTAAATAAGACAGAGTTCACAACAATTTAATATTCTTAGTCTTCTGACGGAAATAGAACTAACCTTATAAAATATCAGAAATCATAATTATTTAGGGAGTTCCTGTTTGGGTCTTTATCGATCACTCAGATTGCAATAAATCCTCTAGAAGGAAAAGCCTTTCCACCTGAGGACCACTGACCTGTCTACACAATTCGAACAAACTAACTGGTGTTGGTTGCAGGGATTTTAGCTTAGGGAGAGAGAATCAGCTTTTTTTTTTTTTTTTTTTTAATGAGATTTTGGGACACAACATTTTATTCAATACACTTATAAATATATTTTTATCTAACTTTGTTCCAAAGAAGGGAAGAATCCAGGTAGGGAAAGAGAGGGGTAAGAACAGGAGAACTAAAGGTAAGAGAAGCCTACTTTTGAGAATGCATTTAAGGAAAACTGCTGAACGTGACAAGACTGAAGGGAGTTAGGAGCAGAGATGGGGAAGCAAGAAGGGGGAGGGAGGGGATGGACGAGACAGTACAGATATACCTCGCACAGGTACGCAAGGTAATTAGGGAAGAAGCTCATGAAGCCGAAGTGCGAGAAAGTAATTAAGCACAAGGGCGTGATACTTAGACAAGAAATACATGTTATCTACAAATAAATATGGGTGCACGCACTAAAATCAAGTCATGTTAGCAGATCTAATTTCTTTCTGTAACAGGCTTATTCCATCTTTAGATAAAGGGGCTACTTCCATTGCTTTAGGATATATCTGATAAACTCTTAGTACTTTTACAAATAAAAAAAAGGAAAAGGAAATCCGGATGTTGGCCAGGTAAGATGGGTGGATGTCTAGGTGCATAACCATACCCAAGCACGTGACTTAGGCCCTCGCCGCTGATCCATCCGCTCATTCTCCAGACAGACTTCTATGAAGCAAATACTATCTACGTGAGCCTGCGGGATCCTACGAGACCAAGCTCACAGTCCATGGCCTCACAGTCTACGAGGGAGACGCACTTCTATCAGAAATAACTGTAAGCACTTAAGTGACTATAAGAGTAATCAAGATTAGCAGGAAATCTTTAATGAGAAGACACTCACAGGGTCTTCCCAGGCCGTATCTTCTTGGATATTTTTATCAGTAATGTAGCTAACAACAGAAAGGACTTGTTCATCATTTTTGCTGATGTCATAAAACCTGTAGAGGTAGCTACTCATTGGCAGGTAAAAATAAGAGGTCAAAAACACTGCAGTGACTGGCATGACAGGCTAAAACCACGATGAATTAAATCAACTATAAATAGGCACAGTGATCTACATTTAGGTTAAAAACCACAACCGCACGAACACAGGCCCCAGAAGACAGAGCCTGGCAGTGGCTAGCACCTGACCCTTCGCAACGCACAGTCTAGACCTAGCTTGGCTCCTGCTGTCACGGAGGTAAACGTGGGCGCAGCCCGAGGCTGTCTTATCCCAGCAGGTGTGTCCAGGCCAAGGGCCGCCATGACACCGATCGTGTGCTGGGATAGCACGGTGACCCTGCAGCGTGGGGGGCCAGTCCTGGGCACACATCTCGGAAACATCTGATGTATTGGGACGAGTTTGTACATGAAACCCATCCCTTTCATATTTTTAAAGGTAGGTAAGGAAGCAGAGCTCTCTAGTGTAAAGAAAACAAGACGTAATGAGACGCGCCATTGTTTTCTTTAAGAGTGAGTAGAATTATTCCATGAAGTCCAGGACGTGAAAGAGGAAAAACCAACTTTTCTGTTTGGATTTATTCTTTGCAAAGGACCGTCCGCTGGGTGATGTTGGTTCTCATGACGCCCCTGTGGGTTAGATAATGCAGGCCTTTTCACACCTATTACCAATCACGGAAACTCTACAGGTGAGGAGCCAGGTTCTGAAAGGTTGGGACTTGCCTCATGTGAAAACATCGGGGGCCAGATTCCAATTTTCTGACCCTAGGCCTAAGCTTTCCCCACAATTCCATGCCATCCTTCCGCCTAGAAGCAGATTTTATCTCAGTATAAGGAAAGCCTTTCTAATTGTAAAGACAGCACAAGAATGAAATGGACCACCTCATTAATTAATGACCTAGCTTTCCCAGAAGACCAATAGGGGCTGGCCGACTTTGTGTCCAAGACAGTTTGGAGGTGACCTCTACTCACAGAAGAACTTGGGTCAGGAGATCCCCAAATCCACTTGAATCAAAGTTCACCATGGGGAAAAGAGGGAAAGTAAGCCAGCAAGAATTCTGAGATAGATTTAAGGTGACATTCATGAGTCGACCATAGAATTCTCTCGTTCATTCGGCAAAGATTCACTGACCATTTAGTATGTGACACTAGATCCCGGAACAGTGATGAGCATACCAGACTTGAAAAGAAAAATCTTGGTATTGAGTTCTCCCTGACTCAGTTATCGACCGTTAGCCTCTTTGAGGATGGAATTTTCCACAAATTGACTATGAATTGTAAAATCCACCTTGAGAATTGTAAGGATTGGATGAGAGAACATTTTTAAAGTACTAAGCACATAGTAGGAGCTCAACAAACATTAGTTCACTTCTCTTTGATTACAAGAGGTCCAAGGAAGTTCCGAGGAGGTAGTTTGTATGGATCGAGTGTGACAGGGCAGGACCCGGCTATGGGGGAGGTAGTGTGTATGGATCGAGTGTGACAGGGCAGGACCCGGCTGTGGGGGAGGTAGTGTGTATGGATCGAGTGTGACAGGGCAGGACCCGGCTGTGGAGAAAGTGCGAGTCAACACCACATCTCTTGGTGTTCCCCTCATTTAGCGGGTGTCAGACTGAACTTCCTAAGAACAGGACAGCGTGTTAATTCCAAGCCTCGGGTATAACATGCTCTGAAATGTTATTTGAACTTGAATTCTCAAGCTAAGATCTTTTCACTGATTCTTGTACTCTGTTGAGCAAACTGTACTAGTTTTATCCTCGGAAGTGGAGAAAGAAGGTGTTTGTGTGCTGGTCGCTCTTACAGATGAAACGCACACAGGGACCTTACCTCACAGTGATTTATACATCTTAAACCATATCCATCTCTATGTACTTTTAATCAGAGAAAAAGAAGCCGTTTGCCTGCAAATAAGGAATGTTCCACTCAGTAGATCCACCAGTTACACATCTCCATTTTGACAATCGCGCTCCTTGGCTGTACCTAGAGTGGCTTAGCACATAATATTTTAGATAATTTTGCCAACTTCATGTTCTGGCCAGAGATAAGAAAACATTGGGGATGATGGCTCAATTGGTTGGTACACGAGCCCCACCCAGCTGTGGAAACCAAGCCTGTCAACAAAACTTGCTCATCCTGCTGAGCTATTCTTCCAGAAATAAGACTGGGCAAAGACTCACTCGTTTATTTTTTCCTGTTTTTCTTCAACATATAAATTAAATATTTGCTCGGTTCTGACTTAAATTGCTAACGGAAGCTGTGAACTCTTACTGAATATAGTACTGACTTACCCACATTCATCTCTACCACGTACACAGAAGGGCATCTTCTAGATACCACAGAAATGTGGGCTAAATCTACATTTAGGTGTTTTCCCATGTTGAGAATATATAGTTAATACACAGGAAGTGATTAAACAGCGATATAAAATGTATTTGATACTTAGAACAACAAATACATTCTCTGTATCTAACCTCCTATGTGCCATGCACCCATCCGAAACATACAGACTGGTGAAGGTGGAGGGGGTGACATACAGAAACACTTGTAGTAATGGGATAACGGAAGGTGGATTTTGTTAGCATTTAGGACTATGGGACTATCAGGAGGCTATGACAGGATAAAGTCGTGTGTCTGTGTACACACACACACACACACACACACACTGAGAAAAGGTCCCGCTCTCAGAAATAACTGTCTTACTGAGCTAAGCATCATCCTATCTAGCTTGAAATTAAATGCAAAGTTTAAAAGGAGTGCAAAATAGAATTTCATTTTCTAGCATATTAAGGGTCAAAACAATAATTCTCACCTCCTAAATATCTAAGAATTACCTGGGAGCATGCTAAATGGCAGACTCTCAGCTTTACCCCAAGACCTTCAGTTTGGTATGTCTGGGATGAGCCACTGGGTGCCTTGGTTTAAAACACCTGGTGGTTGTGATATAGATACTAGGCAGATCTCATTTTGAATTATTTTACCAAGGCGAGAAAAATTAGGAAGAATGGGATACAACTTTTTCAAATCACAAATTCCAAAGACTTAAAACATCTTGGACAAAAAATATCAATTCCTTAAAAAAAAACAAAAACAACTCTATGAAAGAAAGAACTGTCTTTAAAAATCAAAATAATTAACCATGATCATAACCACATTTCTTCCTTTTATTTTGTCCAGATGGTAACATCCACTGAAAGGGAGTGAATTAGGATCATCTCCAAGAGAAATCTTCTGACAAAAAGAGTATAATTTGGATGGTAGAAGAGATTATTAAAGAAGAAGAATCTTTTATCCCTAGTACAACTAGGTAATGACTCCATGACATCAAGCCATTGAGGAACCTAAACTATTGCTTAAAAGAAAATAGAAAAACACACGGAACACACACATAAAATACAGTTAGTGTATGGTATGGGCAGTAAGCACTGGGCTAGTTAGTGAACGTGCTCTGGATCGATCCAGGAAGAAAGGACGGGCAGCCCGAAGGAGAGACGGTATTGCAGCTGTACCACAGAAGAGGAAACAGTGCACCCCACTTCATGACCCAGGCTGCTAGACACATGGCAAGGTCGAATCGACCAGTTGTTTTGAGGTCACCTAACCACACCTTTAGTTTTTCAACAATAAAAATCAGTAGTAACACAAGGTGGCGAGAGGGAGAAGCATGAGACAGACACAAATAAAGGGGAAAAAATTGCAACGTAGAAAGAAAAATTTCTGCTGTTGGGCAGATGACACATTTCCTCACTAAATACTCCTGGGTTGATTTAAAAGAACAATAAGAAGAAGGAGCTAACATTTACTGCACACTGATCATGCATCAGACACCGTTCGTTCCAAGCACTGACATGATTAATTCCTTCGATCCTCCGACAGGCACTGTGAGATGGGAACTCTTCCCACGGTATCATCGGAGTTCCTAAGCGCCCAGGAGCCCCAATGGGGGGTCCTCTAAAACAAGGAGCTTGCAATCAGAGATTAATGTCATTTGGTCCTTTTCAATCCTTCCTGTTTTTATGCATCAGAGAAGTTTGCTTTAGGAAAATATTCTTTATGAACAGTACATTCAGTTGAAACGTGAGTTTTAAAAGTTATAATCAGGAAATTCCTACTGAATGTTTAACACAAACTTTACTTGTATGTCTTCTGTATGCATTTTTAAATTATTCGTGTTGAGGAGAAACTAAGTCTACAAACTGATGCCTCAGTCTAAGAGAATGAGAGGTCAATGTGGGACCGAGGAAGCAGAGGACAGTATCAGAAGAAAGCCACGTAAGAGTTGAAGAAGCGAGGCCAGTCAGAGTAAGCCCGTGACCTGACTGGAGAATGTGTCTGCTGAAATCTTGCATTTATGCTAATAGACCAGTTGTATCAGTAATAAGTCACGGGGGTTTAAGAATTACAGCTTCTACTACTTGAACTTCCCAGAAGTTCAGAAAAATCAATTTTTTATTTTTGCAACTGGGTTTTAGGATGACTCTTTTGGATAATATTCACAATTCCAAACCTCTCTGATCTTCTCCCAAATTCGATGAGCAAAAATTAATGACTTAAATACAGATTCCCCCTTGCTTAGTGATTGCCAAGTGTCCCTCTGACGTTGACAAGCAGGTCTTCCAGGAAAATCAATTTCCCCACATCTACCAAGCAAGTTGTCCCTTCATTTTTTTTTAAAGATTTTATTTATTTGAGAGAGAGAGAGACAGAGCACAAGCAGGGGGGCGAGTCAGAGGGAGAGGGAGAGGGAGAAGCAGACTCCCCGCTGAACAGGGAGCCCGGTGTAGGGGTCCATCCCAGGACCCCGGGATCATGACCTGAGCTAAAAGCAGACGCTTAACCAACTGAGCCATCCAGATGCCCCAGTCTCTTTACTGACTGAATAGGTTCAAACCATTAAGTGGCTTTAAAAGTTAGTGAAATGGTCAGTGATGTGTTAATCATAGTTGTAGTGACATATTAGTTTCCTAATCATGGAATTCTATCACAGTTACATACACTTCACATTGTTAACTGTTGCATATTGAGGTTATTCATACCATCTGAAAATGCTAAACAGCATCTTAGAGTCTATAAAGTGCTTTGCCATGCCTTATCTTATTAGAACCTTATGACAGACCCTGCGAAGGATCCACGCAAATGGTCTGGCTTCTAATCCAGAGCTCTGTTGACTGGTAATAACTAAGGGTTACGAAAGTACAGAGAGAATGGTGAACTCCCAGCTGTTAATGGTCAGATTTTCTAGTTTTCTCCAGCCTAACTCTTAAAAGGGTCAGATAAACCCCACAAAGAGGATGTGCAAATTCCCTTGACATCTTTATTTCATTCACTGTAAAAACATGGACAGACCATTCTCCCTGAAGCACACAGAGCTTTATATTTAAAAGTAGTTGCTGATTGAAATAATCAATTTCTTTCTTTTTTTTTTTTTTTTAGGATTTTTACTGATTTATTCGAGAGAAACAGCATGAGAGTGAGCGAACCCGCACGAGGAGGAACAGAGGGAGAAGCAGTGGGACTCGACCCCAGGATCCTGGGATCATGACCTGAGCCAAAGGCAGACACTTAACTGAGACACCCAGGCACCCGGGAAATAAGTGATTTCTGCTGATCCCTTTCTACTTTTAGATATTACTGGGCTTTTTCTCAATCATTTCTATTTTTTAAGCACTTGAATAATTTTCTAAATTCACATGTTATATAGCTGGGATCTCTGGCAAGGCCAGAATCTGGTTCACGTGATTTTCTTTTCCCTCTTGTCATTCTTTCCACTTAGTTACCCTCTGGAAATTGGATTGTCTCATAAAGTAATACAATAAGGATCTGTTTGTACTTCTGAAGTACTTCCTTCCTGTTTTGTTTTTCTCCCATTCCGTTTGCATACATGTATCAGAAGTCCAAACAATTTACTTGTCTTCCGTTAGCCCCACGAGTTTCACGTTTTTCCGAACAAAGGAACAGGACAGACGAGTCATGGCACTCACAGCAATAGTTGGTGTCGTTCTGCTTTGCCCTTTCCCATCCCTACCACACACGCACTATATCCTGTGCTCCTGTTTCCCCGTATTATGATGCACTCAGTGAACACCACCTGTACCTGCAGGCATTTGCCTTCGTAGAGAAGATGTGGAAAGGATTCATAGTTCAATAATGGAAGGGAATCAGTAGTTCCGGGCAGACGGCACATAAATCTATATTGGGAACCACATTAAATCACAGCTTTTATTTCTAAGAAGGCTTATATCACTTTAACACATAACAGGGGTTGCTAATCATCACTTTTTTTTAAGTCTTACATTAACTTTTTTAAAAAAGATTTATTTGTTTACTTATTTGACAGAGAGAGAGCAAGAGCACAAGCAGGGGGAGAGGGAGAGGGAGAACCAGACTCCCCACTGAGCAGGGAGTCCGATGTGGGACTTGATCCCAGGACCCCAGGATCATGACCTGAGCTGAAGGCAGACACTTAACCAACTGAGCCATCCGGGCGCCCCTGATAATAACTTTTTTATGTTAAGGAAAGATGTTTGATGAGTTTAGCAGGATCTTGAAAATGAAGTTACTAAACCATGAGCACAGTTAATTATAATAAAAGGCAGGAGAAAGCATGGGAGTGAAAAATAGAAGCAAGAATGTCTCAAGAACTAAGAGTAGCATCAGAAGGCAAACACTCAGAGAACTTGGCAGAATGTGGGTCGTGTTGTGGGCTCCCCCGGTTACACTCAGGGCGGGAGAGCGGAGAAAGGCACAGGGCCAGTGAGTGCCACGGTGATCACAGAGAGGAAGGACCACGTAGGTGCTCGCTGAGTTTCCCTCTTCTCCTGTTAATGTGAATGTGAATCTGAAATTAAGTTAAAAATAGAACTACCCTATGATCCCGCAATTGCACTACTGGGTATTTACCCCCAAAATACAAAAACACTAACCGAAAGGGGCACGCACACCCAAATGTTTATAGCAGCATGATCTACGATAACCAAGATATGGAAGCAGCCCAAGTGTCCATGGACAGATGAATGGATAAAGAGAACGTGGTATGTATATACAATGGAATATTACCAGGCCATCAAAAAAGAATGAAATCTTGCCATTTGCAATGATGTGGATGGAGCTAGAGAGTATGATTAAAGTGAAATAAGTCAGTGAGAGAAAGACAAATACCATATGATTTCACTCATGGATGCAATTTAAGAAACAAAACAAATGAGCAAAGGGAAAAAAAGAGCTGAGTAGCCAGACCCCTGCACCCTATACTGGAGGTATCACCTCTGGAGTCCTAATGTTTCTAGGTTCAATATGTTCAGAGGATTCAAAGGTTCATGAAGTACACTGACACAAGAGTGTGTTCCTTTGTTCACCGTGAACTCATTTATTCTTCAATAAACACTTCTTGAGCACCCACTGTTTACCAGAACCCATAGTACATGCTAGAACATCATTCATTCATTCACTCATTTGCTCATGCATGCCCACCATGTCCTGGGCCCTGGGAACAGGTAGTGAAGGTCCCCTGCCACATAGGTATGTAAAAAACTTAAGCTACAGTATAAAAGTCACAGAGTCCAGAGGACATGATGTGGCTGGAAGGCGAAAGCCTCTAATTGGGTCTTGAAGGATGTGACTGAATGTATGAAGGAAGAGAGAAAGATGAATCAGGCAGAAGAATGGCGTCTTCAGAGTCAAGTAGGTGCAGAGGTACGAACGGGCTGCTCCAGGAATGAAGAACCAGTGGGTCATGGGAGGAACTGTTAAAGAAACTAGAACTTTCTAACCTGGAGAAGAAAAGACTCATGGCTGGGGTACTATTGTTATGTTCAAATACCTCAAAGTGTGTCATGTGGACAAAGGAATTCCACTCCACAGGACAAAGCGGAAACAACCCCTGGAAGCTTCGAAGAAATATGTAAAGGGTCAGTATTGGGAACAACCTGCAGTCAATGGGATAAGATCCAACTAGAGAAACCATTCACACACAGCCTGAACAAGTGTGAGGGCTGCAGGGGCAAGCCCTACCCTGGGTTGAGCACTGATCTTTGAAGCCAAGTGCAATGAATTCTTCAGATCCTCTGAGAGCAGACGATGGGTCACAGTATGGCAGGAGAGCATGCCAGCCTGCGGGAGAATCCTGGAGAAGGAAGGGTCCTTGAGCACTGAAGCCAGGGCCCTCACATTACAGCTGAGTAACAGAAGCCTTGGAAAGATGCGTGGCCAGCCTAATGTCCCCCAGCAAATCCGTGGCTCCACGTGGACTAGAATCACCCCCTCCACGCCCTGGGAGGCGATTATCTCACAAGATCACCAGGCCGCCCTGAAGTGAATCCACATCTGGAGCCCGAGTCCCCAGGGAGCACACACGTGGGATACCCGAAGCACAGTCTGTGACGTCCCGGGAGTTGTGGAATGAGCAGCCCCACAGCAAGCCAACAGGGGAGGGGTGCCCGTTTTCCACGATCTTCCCCAGTTACAGAAGGTGGCTTCTCCAAGATACGGCCCTGTGAGATGTTCTCTCAACCCAGGAGAAATACGCAGCGGACTCGTGACCAGTAAGGAAGAAGAGGCTGTGATAATAAGTCACAAGGAACCGACGCAAACAACGATTCACTCCAAATTAACCTCTGTCTACCTTCTAACACGGTAAGAAAATATATTTGCTCATCCCACCCATCGTTTCTTCATCCGATCAGCAAGGAGATTGTGTGACTACCTGTTGGGGGGTCTCACACTGAACTGAGCACATCAGGAAAATACAGGATCACAACGGCAGTTTCAAGGAGCCCGGAGCAAGACAACACAATATGACAAATGCCGCGGGAGGGAAGAGAGGATGCTGGGGAGTGGGCGTGGGGGAGCAAAGCCTTCCCAGAAGACGCAGGATCTTCGCTGGGATGAGGGGTTTTGAAGGGCGAGTGGGAAGAGCCGGGTCAGGGCTATGCTGGAGGGTAGCCCTCGAAGGAGCCACGCCCGTGGGAAGTTGCTGGTCGTGCAGCGCCGGGCTGCAAGGAAGGTTTCTGCATTTCAGCAAAATCTCCATGATCATCTTTTTTGCAGAAGAGAAATACACTCGATAAGTGGGTTACTGACCGGCTGAACGGCCCCTCTCCACAAGTGAGAAGCAAGTTGATACAGAAGGGAGAAAGGTTTCCATTGGCTTTGTCTAGTTGTATTTATGAGGTTAAATACAAAGCAAAACTAGCATTTGAGGGACTAAGAGCTTAACAATGGCTAATACAGAAATCTCCTAGATACGAATCCTGGGAGACCAAAGGAAGCCAGGCGAGGCCTCTGAAGAAATGAGAGAATAGACGCGAGCACCGGGCCCATGATGGCCTCCCTTTGAGGATCCGCCGTGGCGCAGGCAGGCGTTTTACCGGCAGGAAACTCAGGTGACCAGAGGGAGTGGTTCCCAGGTCTGGTCCAGATGTGCTGTTTGCGGCCCATTCAGTCTTGGGCAAATCTCTTTGGGATCCATCTCTGACTCCGAAGACAGAGGGTTTTCCTAAATCATCTTCATTCAACTCCTGGTGTAAAGGCTGAAGGGAGGAATCGTGTGGGGGCCATGCAGAGACACGCCCTCGCAGGCACAGAGTGAGTGCCCCACGGGCACACGGGGCGCAGCACAGGGGCACGGTCCATGAAACCCCGGGAAGTCTGCACTGACGGGAGGCCGCCAGGCCTACCGTGAAGACCATGTGCCAGTCACTATGATGTGCGCCCAAACTCGTAAGATAGCCTGTGTCAATTACACCTCAATGAAAACGAAACCCCAAAACACCGTGAGCCTTCAAGAATTGGACACTTCTCCTTAGACCCCAAGTTCTGAGGCCACTGTGTGAATGAGTGAGTGAATGAACGAACGAATGTTACTTCGGGAGGCCTCCGGGGTGTCCTGTGAGGCCGTGGGCAGCAGGCAGGACAGGCAGGGAGGCTGGCCCGCTGCACTGGGTGCAGGTGAATGCTCTATTTTCAGCTTGCTCCCTCGTCCTTCACTGGGAGGGTGCATGTCATCGGCAAAGGGGGAAGCACGCTTCTTTATCTCACCTTTACTTACTTTTTCGAATTACAGAAGTGATACATACTCAGGGTTAGTAGAGAAAATGCAGACAATGAAGTAAACATGAAAACTCCCAGTGATGCTATGACCAAGCGGCCGCCATTTTCCAGTTCTGGAATGCGGACTTCCAGGCTTTTCCCTAGCTGCTCGCACACACGTTAGAACAGCCGGGGGCGCCTACGGTTTTCAAACCTGTTCCTCCCCACTCCCACGATACAGCGTGGAGTTTTCTCGGCAGAGTACTCCCAAGTAGGATTATAATTTACATAACCAGTGTTTGTACGGTTCAACATTCAGGTGATTTCCTTCCCCTCCCAGCTATAAACTAGGTTATGGTGAAAATCTTTTGCAAATTTGTTATTTATCCTTTAGGATAAATTCGTAGGCATAGAATGGTGGGTGAAAGGAGAAAAGCATTATCATGGCCTTTGATTATAGCTCCCCCTAAATGCTTTCCAGAAAAGGTCCTGCCAGTTCATATTCCCTTCAGCAAAATATAAAAATCCTTGTTTCCCTGTACCTTTATCAGCCAGGGTTATGGCCAGTTTAAAAAATCTGTGCCAATCCTGGAGGCAAAAACGTCCTAATTGTTTTAATATGCATTTCTCACTTGGATTTACACCTGATTATAACTTTCATAGGTCCACATTAAAAATAGGGCTGTAATGGAATGCCTACCATACAGTGAAAAAAATACACAGAAGATAATCACATATCTTACAGAAGAAAAATTATTTATTCATCTGTTCATCTTCATTTGTTCCACTGATTGCTTTCCCTGGACTGCGGGGAGCTGTGAACAGCACACAAACAAGGCAAATACACCATCCTCTTAAGGACATCACAGTCTAGTTAAGAAAACAAATATGTAAATTATACATTATAATACAGTGTGGTCAACACTCTAAAAAGAGTATATATGCAAAGTTGATAGTGGCTCAAAGATGGGCGGGAAGGAAGGGAGGTTTCTTGGGATGAGGGGGAAACCCACAGTCACTGCAGGAGGCAACAGGTGGTGTGGCTTTTGGGCCGAAGGGAGAAGTTACAACAAACCCAATCTTACATCATAAAGACCGAGCTTGCTATTACCAAGTCATGCATTCCGAGGGAAAAAAGAATCCTCTTTTCCCTTTGTCGGCTGGTGGCCTGCCACCAATTATGTTTCCATTGTTATAGAACATGAGTCCAAATCTTATGGCCAAACTTGAAGACAAGTTACCAGTGAAGGAATACAGACGACGCCTTAGTAAGTAAAGAGGGGAGCAGTTAGAGCCAACGAAGCCTCCACCGCCAGGAAGCTTTTCTGGAAAGCGTTTCTGCATGGTTTACTTTGTGGTTTGCCTCTGTCAGTAAGGCGGCATCCTTAGAAATCATGTTGGCATGAAGAGCTCATGACTTACTCACCCCGACGTAACTGCAGAGTCTCGAAGCAGTTCCAAACGATTCCCAAAGCCCTTCTTCGGATCATGAGATCTGGTGGCTTCGCATGTTTACTTTCCTTCCCGCCCAGTCACAGCTTTACTGGCAGATGCCGGAGCCGACATTCCCGAGCGCCCTCCTTCCCGTTAGCCAGGATCATTCGCTCGTTGTCCTTCCGCAGACACGCGTGTGGAGGCCCGTGTGTCACGGGAGGCTTCACGAAGCGTCTCACCAGCACTTTGGAGCACAGTCAGTCTGAGCACCGGTCTTACCGCTGCTTCCGGGAACAGGGACAGGGGAGCCACACTACTCTCGAGGCCACGGGGCCGGGAAGCAGCAAAGCCAGGGCCCCCCACAGATCCTGACACTCGGAGCCCAGGGCTCTGTCCACGCCGCGCCTTCCTCCTCCAGCTGTCTACGACACGGTTTCAAACACCCAGGTCGCCCCCTCTCAAAACACACTTCCCTCAAGTCTCACTGGCTCTGAGAGCCCATCTTGACCACTTTGGT
>CM052884.1:833312-878100 GCA_028534135.1 Potos flavus
TGACGCATTCCCAGCAACAGAAAATACCTAGCAGATAGTGAACTTGTCACTCGAGAAGCAAGTGCATTCATGGATCAGGGGTGAATCCAGGTGCTGTTGGGCTAAATTAATCCCAAAGGCGGCTCGGCAGAAACTAGAGGCAAGCCTGCCCCCTAGTGCCCAAACGGAGAAACTGAATCAGAAGAGCAATGCCCAATTAGCAGAAGGGAGGAGTGCTTCAGACAGTCTTAAAATGTAGAGCTATACCGTCTCAAATCGAAGCTTCATTCCAGGAATAGAGTGGACTTCATCCTTTAGATTTAAGTGCCACGTGCATATATATGCTTTCAATCTTGACTGTTAAATCTCAGTTCTTCCATAACATGATTCCTGAGTGTAGAAAACAGGAACACTACACATTTCTTCCCGAAAAATCACAAGTCAGCCCTAAATTTCAGTAATCATGTGTCTTCACTGTGGATTTGTCCTCTGCCGCACCTACTCTCTCAGTGATCGCATCAGGTCCTGACTTAAAAGGGGGATACACACTGATGACTTCCAAATACAGGTAACCCTCCAACAACGTGGCCGTGAGGGGTGCCACCCCATACCGTCAGCCACCCCTGTGACTTTGGACTCCCCCAAACCTTACCTCTAAGAGCCTGATAACTGGAAGCCTGAGTGAGAACATAAACAGCCAATTCACGCACATTTTGTATTCATTGTACGTATTATTATATGCTATATTCCTAAAATGAACTCAGGGAAATGTTTTCCAATCATAAGGAAAATGCATTTACAGTAATGTATTCATCAACAAAAAAATCCACATATGAAGTGGGTCTGCACAGTTCAAACATGCTGTTCCAGGGTCAACCGTGTACGTGTGTATCCAGCTCAGAAGCCCCCTCCAACTCCAGACTCAAGTATCCCTCCGCCCCTCAGCCTGTCCTACACGCCCCTGGGAACATCGAATAGGTCTATCTACCAGAACATGGCCCACACCAACCTCCCCAACCTGCTCTTCCGAGTCTTCCCTCTAGGAGTAAATGGCTGCTTCATTCCTCAAATGTTTCAAGCCAAAAATCTGAGTCTTTCCTGATTCTTCCCTCTCATACCCCTCATCCAACTCATCTGCGTAGACTATCTGCTCTACTATCAAAATATATCCCGAATCTATTATTTTCATTGCCCGTGGCCTCACCCGAATGATGCCATTTCTCATCTGGATTACTGTATTACCCTCCCATCTAAAGTATCACCTTCCATCCTTGCTTTGATCAGAATCCCATCTGCTTCCCACCTCACTCTGTGAAGGCCTGTCCTTAGAAAGGCCTACAAGGCCCTCTATGATCACCGGCCATCGGGTGATGATGACCACCCCCGATCCCTCTAATGTCAGCTTCCTCGTGCTGGCCACTCCTCTGTTCCTGCTCCCCACCCTCACAGTGCTCTCCTTGCTGGTTCTGGAAGACACTGGGCACCCTTACCCAGCTCGGGGCCTTCACGTGTAACATTCCCTCTGCCTGGCGAGCTTGTCCCCAGATGTGCAAACAGCACAGCAGTTCACGGCCTCAGATCTCTGTCAGTGTCACTGTTCGTGCATACTGTTTACAAGAGCGATCCTATACTCACACACTCCCCAGACCCCTTCCTCGACCTGCTTTCCCTTAATTACCTTGTCCTCATATGATAAACTACACACACACGCATACACATACACACACACTCAGGCCTAGAACACCCGCTGACACATAGCATATATCTGGGATTTACTGAAATACTTAGTCCCAGAGGAATATGAATAAGCCTGGTTATAAAAACAAATGGGAGAATAAAACAAGAAATCCCAACAGTTTCAATTTATACAAGACAGAAAACCTTGTTTAGAAAAACAACTATAATGAATTGTTTTTGGTTCAAATATCAAGGTGTATCACTCATTTAACACTTACTGATAAATGCAAGGACAAGGCGCTGCTTGGACTTCCTACCAATTCTGGTAGCTGTTAATGCTATCCTACATAAGGTGGAACTGAAGAGAACATAGGTCAAGTGACTGATGTAACAAAATATGGCAAGGAGAAAACCCACCCAGGTTTCTCTGGTATTACTTCCACAAACTCTCAATATTCGGTCTTTCAAGGAATGATATAAATCCAAAACAAGTCCGGTTTCTGCACCTATGAGTCTGAATTCATTTGCATGACAGAATAATACAGCTAAAATACTCGAGGTAAACTAACAACACCCACAAAAATTAGTTTTGCTAAACTGGATGAATTAATGATACTAAGTCTCATATGGCAAGTTGTTCAAGTATTAAAGTGCTTCATGTTTTGTGGTTCAAACACAACTGGTGGCAATCACACATGAAAGCAAAATTCTCCTTTCACCTTCAGACACGGAAAGAGCTGCTATGCACAACCTTGTTTTCTACATGGAAAAATAAGTTACGGGTAATAGTTTGCACACATTCTTTCTCTTTCTGTCTCTCTGTCTCTCTCTCTGTCTCTCTCTGTCTCTCTCTCTCTCTCTCTCACACACACACACACACACACACACACACACAGTTTCGGGTAAATCTGGCTTTCTACATATCCATCTTGCTTACTGCTGTTAGCTTCTAAGTATGGTATTTGGTTATTTCACAGTATCCACAATTTTAACTTACTACTTGAAACAATCCACGGAAAGATTTTCATTAATACTTTAAAACTGAGAAAACCAAAACACAGAAAGATAAAACTTCTTCAAAATGGCAGAATTTGGGAGGAACTAAGACATTTCTAATGAAACTGTTTTACTCTAACTCTTACATTTATGGACCATAGACCCATAACATAAATACAAAAAAAAAAGGTGCAATAAAATCAGTGCTGCAAGATAAGATTCTATAGTCATATTAAATTCTAACCTTATTATATATTTTAAAGAATATTTAAGACATGGTAAACTAGAACTCATGCAAAAATGAGCCATATTACAAAAGGCCCTAACAAATTACAGAGAAAGCACACAAAATAAAGACAAATGGTCAAAACAGTAACAAGTGGTCTAGGGAAGGAACGAGGGAAGCACTGTCTGTACAGGACTCAAAGGACCGTAAGGTGGATAAAGCAAATTTAAGATGTTTTATTAAGACTGGTGTTTGGGAAAAGGTAAATGAATTAAAAGGTAAAAAAAAAAGGTAAAAAAAAAAAGGTAAAAAAATTAAAAGCTCTAAAGATGTGCGCCAATGAAATAGAATTTCACTAGAAAAATCTCTATAATTAGTGAATTAGTGACAATTAGCCTAAGCTGTGGGGCTGAAGCTCCTCGTCCCACAATCTTTAATCTACATAAATTTATCATACAAGGGAGACGGTTTTTGGGGTTTCCACAGTACCACTCATAGGTAACTGAGACAGTCAACAAAACAGACCAAGTCTTAAGCAATCTCTTTTTCTGGTCGTTATGAAGCATTTATGAAAGTAATAAAACTACATTCGTTAAAACATTACATGATCCAGAATATTCAGATTACCATTTCCTATTGAGGAAATCAATGAGATTTTGCTGTTTTTCTTTTCTGAAAGGGAAATGAACTCTTCTTTGAATGTTTCCTTGTAACGATTTCCAGTATGACTCAAGAAGTAATAGTTCCTCAGGAATTCTTTAGCGATAAGGTTAAGAGATTACTGTGCCTTCTCTCTTAGTTTAACAAAGAAATGCACTTGAATTCTGTGTTAACATATCCCTAATTTATTTGACACTTTTGTTATCTAATAAACATACGAGATATGCCACGAAACTTTAGGCGACAGGAGCCTGCAAAGCCCAGCAAAACTTCATCCAACTATGAATTATCGCAGTTTTAAAAAGTACACTTCTTCAAGAAAGCAGTAAAACAAATCAGCAGTCTTATTATCTGCTTCTCAAGATGACCACAAAATATATTCCAGTAAATCCATTCATAAATTCACATGAGCAGTTAGACAGAAAGGATGTGTTCTGTTGAAGGAACACTTAGTTCAAAGTGCAATGTTTCATCGCAAATACACTGCTTCTGTTCAGAATCTAAGCTGTTCCACACATCCTGTATGCCTTGAAATTCGGCGCTTTTTCTCCTCCCCTCCCTGCACAAAGAGATGGCATTCAGTTAAAGATAAATTTTTGGTTTTCTAGATGTAAAGGCATTTGTTGTAAGAGAAATAGTCCTCGGGGTCCATCTCACATCCCCCAGAAGGCTCTCACATCCCAGTTTAGGAAACACTCATCTAGAGGACTTCAGAGTAAAACCCAAATCAACACAACTTATGCATTATCCATAAAAATACTATCACTGTCAAAAAGGTATCTGTCGAGAATTTTACTGGCAGCATTTAAAAAATTAGAAATCATTAGACCATAGAAGACATTGCAATGCAGATCAGCCCATGACAAAACATCCCTTTTTATCTCCCATTCAGGTAAAAGCGTGGAAGCTGTTTGGAGCCAACACTGTGTGACTTGAATCCCCGGCAATTTCCGGCAGAAACTAGGTCTGGTCAAACAGTACTGGCTCCAAGAGGTCAGGGGACAAGCTCTGCCCCCGCTAACAGTTGGGAATACACCCCCGGCCCTACTCCTTCTAGCAGTGTTACACTGATATGCTATTCCAGAAGCACGTCATTTCCAACCATAAAGCACCAGTGAGATTTCATCCTATACAAAGAAAGTAATTCAGAAAATTGTACAACAGGATTCCTGGGAAGGCACTTGAAGCTAACTAATAAAAAGAAGAGCCTCGGCAGTTAGGACACTTTTTAAATATACTGCAGGCTCCTTATTACTCTCCTATTTGCTTACACCATTCAACCTCTTCTACTTTTCCCAATAAATTAACTGCTGTTCAAATATAAATTAAGAGATGAAAGATAAGGAACAAGCCCACATCCTGACTGATGGATTAGGGAGAGTAAATCTGCCTCCTCAGTAAGGAAACGTTAGGACTCTAAGGAGGTTAGAGAACTAGCAGGAATAACAGAGTAAAGCAAGCGCAGCCCAGGCAGGATAAGGCTGTTGAGTTTAAGGAAAAAAAGTTTCATTTTATCAGATTCCAAAAGTTGAAATGTACTTTGGATAAGTGCAAAGTAAAGAGTTTCCGTTATTTTATTGTTTTTAAGGTCATCTCTAAGTTCTGAGTGTTCTTTATTTTACTTAAATAATGACAACAACCACATTACTATTACTTCAGGCTATAAATTGACAACTTGTAAGATTTCACTTAAGTTATAGCTTTGAAGTTAAACAAAAGTGGGCAACATTCTTCAAGTTGAGAAGTTGTGCCTTGCAGGGAAGAGTTAATTAAATTATAAAGATTCAAATGTCTAAAAAATCTAAATGCTTTACTTATAATAATTTTATATTAAAACCTCATTCATGTTGTTGAATCGTAGCACTGTCAGTATATACTCAGTTCTAATAATTCAGTGATTCTAATACTTAGAAGGAACATTTCAGGAAAATTATCCTTATTGATAAGACATTTAGGAAAAACAAGATTTTGCACTGTTCTATCAGTGTTTTCCAAAGTCGTCCAAAGTGATTTCATTAAAAGGCAAGTAAAATGCAATCACTTTCTCCCAGCTCATTAACAAAATAAATCATAAAAATCTTTAAAAAGCTATTTTCCCTTATGTGGTCAATACTGGAAGTCACTCATTGAATAAATTCACCGTACAAAAATCAACCTTTATATTAAATCCCAATAGAAATGTCCTTATTGTGGAAAAAGAATCTATTTACTTCCTTCCACTCATACACTGCAATTAGCAATGCTACTGAGGTTGCAGCTAGACCGTGAATGGGATGCTGGATGGTTTGAAAAGCAATGTTCAGACAGCCCTGCTCCTCGTCCAAAAGATGCCTTTTGCATGAAGTAGGAAAGGCTTTCCTTTCCTCAAGATACTTTATTGCCAACATTTAGAAAATTATGACAATTAGCAATATTGTGATGGTACTCATATAAACGGTACCCTTGAGTTGTGCACCATTATACCCAGAGCTTGCTCAAGACTCCTTAATTTATTACCTTCTCTTCCTATATGTATCTTAACTGAATCCACAACATCAGAGCTAAGGTTCTCTTTTAAGACCAAAACGGTCCCTCAACCGTATCGCAAAATGACAGTTAAAGAGATCATATACATGCCACTAGTAATGACAACAGTGACGATCATACAACTTCAATATTGCTCTTGATTCTCTCACCAGCCTACTTTTGAGACCATTAGCACAGGAACCTTGCTCTTTCAAACAGAAATGGAACTCCGTAATTGACACAATGCAGAAAATTGAAAGTCATACTAAGAATATACATGCAATGCCGATGACCGCTTATTGGCAATAGTATTTAACGGTTAGGAAGCAAAATACCGGGACAAAATCATTCCAAGTCTAAACATTTCAGATAAAGCATGTGTGTAAGACCATGGCTGATTCCACAGAAAACCAGAGCTGAGAGCCGGAGAACTCCCAATATCCAGAAATGTTTTTTATTAGCTGTATCAGAACATCATTATCCCAGAAGCCAAGGCCAATATTCTTTCTTCCTAATTGTTCACAGATGATTATAATGAGCCATACCATCGGCGGACTACGTTGCCAAATATTAAGATTGTTTAAAATCTTTAAAATTCCAAATTCATGGTGAGAAACATCCTCTAAAATTCGAGAATTAAAACGTACAAAAATAAATACCACTCTGACGCTCAAGGGAGATCTTCACTTTAAGGCCTTTGTCACAAATCTGAATCTTTATTGTTCTGAAATAAATGTTATAAACATAACTCAAAACAAAAGCTTCAATATTCAGTCTCAGAAGAGGTGTGGCTCAATGCCCATCACATGTAACAAGAAAACTTCCTTTAAAAAAAAGGAAAAAAAAGTACTATGAGAAGTCTTTCATATGAATGAAAATGCACCCTTTGGATTTTTTCCTCGTCTCCTTAGCCTGTATACACGT
Source organism: Potos flavus (assembly GCA_028534135.1). Classification (NCBI taxonomy): domain Eukaryota; kingdom Metazoa; phylum Chordata; class Mammalia; order Carnivora; family Procyonidae; genus Potos; species Potos flavus. The sequence continues at coordinate 840,280 of CM052884.1, forward strand.
GGGCGCCAAAAGGTTTGCATTTTCTTCACATTAGTTCTTGCTATGATGTTTGACGGATTTTTTGCCACTCAACAAATTCATCGAGAAGAACAGGCCCTAGAAATAAAGAAGCAATTCTTGTTAGAATTGAGTGAACTCACCCCTCCAACTACAGGACATGCTGCCCACGAGCCCTGTGCCGGCGCTGAGGAGGGACCCTCTGCCGCCGTGGGGTTCTGCTCCCCGTCCTGCTGCTGGACTCCCTGGAGCTTGCTTCCCCAGCCTTCTCTCTCCAGACAGAAGGGACTTCCCACCATGGGTATTTGCTGCAACTTCCTTCACAAGGTTCAGGCGTTCGAAGAACTCTCCAATACCTCTCCCTTTCTCTAAATGTTCACAGCATCCTGTTATTTAGTTATTAAGGAATACTGAAAGTGTTTAATGTAGTATATTTCCAGGTTCCCTCACCACTCAGTGTGTAAGCTTGGTGAAGGGGTAGCCGGTTAACAGGGCCTAGTATGGTCTAAACATGCAGCAGGTGTCTAATCAATAGCCGACCTAAGAATTATTCTACAAAGACATTTGTATAAAGTTCGGGAGGGGTGCAAACTCATTTCCTGACAGAAGCCAGGTAGGCAGTTTAAAGGAGCTCACTGTTCTCTCTCTTTCTCTCTTTTTAAATAGAGAAAAACTCATTGCCAGAAAAAAATTTGCTAGCTCTATTTTCCTTAAAACACATGTTCTGGTGGTCTCTCCTTTTCTCTTGATTTCACAGACATACTTCGCTACTCTACGACAAGCAGCAGGCAAGCCCAGTTATAAATGGCAGCTGAAAAGCAAGCTGGCGGTTGGCATAAACTGCAGGCCAGCAAAGCGGGAAGCAAGTCCAACATGAGCTACTACTCGGCGTCACTCACTAATTCCAGGTAAAGTTTTATCAGATTTTCTGATTTTTCAAACAAATCTGGGAGCTTTATTTTTATGCAAAAACTCTTAATTTAAAGATTGACTCAAAATACACACGAATCTATACATCTGCAGGCCACATATAGTCCTTAGGCTGCCAGCTTACTGCTGCAAGGTACTGTTTCTAAAAATATTATTGTGTTATACCATTCTGTAGGGAGAGGTCCCCATACACATACACACACACACACACAAAGAAAAATAAAGTTATCCTTCTTTAAATAAGTCCATATTTCATTTCACATTTACAGGAATATGTCTCACCACATAACTCTTCCCAACACTAATACAACACGTGCAACCAAACTGGAAACGGAAAACTTATTGCACCGTTTTAGAGAATATGGCTTACCTAGCTCATCATTATTTCACAGATCTGTTTTAAGGCATGCTGTCCTTTCCACTGAAGAATATTGACAAATAACTTGAATGATTGAAAAATTGTGTTTCTTTTTTTTTTTTTTAAAGAGATTTTATTTGAGAGAGAGCGAGCATAAGACAGAGCAAGAACAAGTGGAGGGGGAGGGATGATGGAGAGGGAGAGAATCTCAAGCGGACTCCCCGCTGAACACGGAGCCCAAAGTGGGGCTTGATTCCATGACCCCAAGATCATGACCTGAGCTGAAATCAAGAGTCGGACACTTTAACTGACTGGGCTGCCCAGGCACCCCTGCAGCATAGATTTTATAACCTACTGCTCAACCTAAGCTCTTGGTCTACATTCTACACCTGCCTTCCCCACACTTTCCATATGATTAAATAGTAAAAGTTACTGCTAGGAAATCTAAATCCTTTATGGCAATGCTACAAAAATGTATATTCTCATCTAAGAGTTGTAAGAATTTTATTTTCATAGGAAAACATACTTACAAGCACCATCTTCATCATAGTTACTAAGATCGGCATGGACAGTTCTGCTGAATTCTAATACATTGTACCACTGATCTTTGTTCATAACACGATACTTTGATTGCTGTAGAAAATGATATAAATATTTTGAATACAAAACAAGCATTATTTATTAGGACCTGACTTTGACAAATCTAGTTATAACATTTTTTGTGATTTGGTCTTTCTTAAAACATGTACTCCTCTTTAAATTACTTGTGCTTCGAAGACAAATCTCAGGGACACTTACATGTTAACACTGCCCAAGTTACGTTTTCCTTTATCTTTCCTTCATTTTAGAGAAATAACAGAGGCATCGAGTAAGGGTAAAACTCGAGGTCTACTTAGGTACGTGTGGAGCCACCCTGAACTGAAGATCGACGGCCTGCGCTGCGCACACTGCTGTCTCCCACGACACCCCTTCTTCACTGAGCTTTCCTGTTCAGCCACATTTTGAAGTTGGCATCTTTGGAGGCAGTGCAAAGAGTACTGGCTTTGGTTCTCCACTTACTTGGGTGACCCTAGGAGCATTATTTAACAACAGAGCGCATTTCTTCATTTGCTGAAGGGGGATAACACATAATTCAAAGCAGTGTTACAAAGATTTAAAGAAACACTGTAGGCCGAGTATCCTCCACATAACAAGTACCGAAAATATTTACTTCTCTCAGCTCCCTTTAGAGGTGAATATTTTTACACTCAGTCCTATTTATTTTTGCCCAAAACTACTAATAGGAGGAAGACTGATAACATCTATCAAAAACATCTACCTTACTAGCCTTCATTACATCCACTTTATTACATTTAAAGATTTAAGTGCACATGAAACCCACTCAAGTCTTTTCCTTATCTTTGCTTCTTTCTTTTTCTTTCTTTCTTTTCTAAAGATCTTATCTATTTATTTGTCAGAGACAGAGAGAGCACAAGCAGGGAGAGAAGCAGAGGCAGAGGGAGAGGTAGGCTCCCCACTGTGCAAGGAACTGGATGCAGGACTCGATCCCAGAACCCTAGGACCATGACAGGAGCCAAGGGAGAAGCTTAACCAACTGAGCCACCCAGGCACCCCATATCATTGCTTCTTATCAGAAGCTTTAAACAAATTACTCTGAGGAATTCGCTATGAAAATCGGCTTTATGAAAAATCATTCTCAAAGCAAAAAGAAAAAGCATTTGTACTCAAGAAATGGTGAAGCCTACTAAAAAAAACCCCTAAAATTGAAAAGGCACAAAAACAGAAAACCAAAGAAAGCAACGGAAAGAACAGTATCTCAGCAGCACTGCTGGCTTGGGTGCTGTGTTAAACCTTCTCAGAGAATACTTTGTCCATGAACTCAGCCTACATCCCTTACTCATCAGTACACTGAAGTACAGGATTATAGCCATTCTCATTTTTGTGAACATAAAATATTTTAATTCTAATTATTTAGATTAACCTAAGTGAAAAATAAAGGTTTTATTATTACTATACCCAGTTCCCTTATGTAGATTTCAGCCTAAGACCTTGTATTAAAGAAATCTGATTGGATTGCCTGGGTGGCTAAGTCGGTTAAGCGTCTGCCTTCCACTCACATCATGATCCCAGGGTCCTGGGATCAAGTTCCACATCGGGCTCCTTGCTCAGCAGGGAGTCTGCTTCTCCCTCAGCCTGCCGCTCCCCATGCTTGTGTGCTCTCTCTCTCGCACGAATAAATAAAATCTTAACAATAAAAAAACCTGATTTAGAAGCTTGATTATTTGTATACCAGCATCAAATCTCTTCTGCCAAAAGCCTAAAAAACTAATTCTGCATGACGAATGTCTTTGCTAAAATGTATTTCCTGAAGGTTACGTTTTTTTAAGGAAGGGATGCAGGGCTGGAATACAAGTATCTCATGTACAGAATGTATTAATGAACACGAACTTGTGTCTAAAAATGACAATATATATGTATACACTTTAATGGAAACTTTTTACTAAAGTAGATTTTTTTAAAAACACGGTATTTAAAAATCTGTTTTTCCTCAATTAAAGGTATGCTTCCAATCAGATTAAGCTTTAAAATCGAAATTAAAATTTAATATTCATTAGATTAATATTTTCAAAAAAATGTAACAACATACATACCTCCAGGTACTGGTAAAATACTGAGAACAATGGCCATGTCCTTCCAAGCAGAAGAGCTAGCATAGACTTAGCGGTATCAATATCAAGGCTTCTCTGATCTTTATCCTAAAACATAAGGAAAAGTTCTCCTGAGTGTGGTTTCAAGATTAAAAAAATGTTAAAATTACAAAACATGGAAATTCCACCTACCCTTGCAAAATCAAAGGCATATCTGTAGATATTCTTAAACGAAGAAATATCATTCAACTGTGAGCGCAAAAAGTCAAATTTGTTCTGTAACTTTTCTGTGCAGTCACACCTTAAATTAAAAAAGCCAAATACATTATATAATCCAGAAAATTCAATAAAAGTATCTTTAGGGGGTTAGGAGAAATGCAGTAAGAGAAAAGTGAGTGCATTTATGAAATTAATTTTAGGTTTAAAATTCTGATTCACAAATGTAGAATTACTAACAAACTTGTTGCCCTGTATTTACCAGTGGAATAAAAAAAAGAAAAAGGAAAAAAGAGAAAACGTGGCAATCAGTGAAAGTTCATTTCAATGACTTTCCTTTAAAAAAATACAACTCAATCAAAAACTCCAGTAAAAATCACAAGTATCTCTTAAGAAGAGGTATATTAAAATGTGCTTTCACCACATGTGAGGTTAAAAAGATGGCAGAACAAAGGAAATGAATCAGGCCTCTGTCACATATTTCATTGGAAAGTTCTTAGGCACCAGCTTGGTGAAAAGAGATTAGCCATGAGTGGTTTTAAAAGTTTGGGAATATAACACAGAGAAAATTAACACATTATATTAGTGCTTCAGTCATAAATCCAGATTCCTACATCTTTAGTGACAAAAGTCAAGGTAAATAGTGGCAGCACCTGACCTCAAATAAGGTACATAGGTGGAAGAGTGCAAACAAGCTTCCACGTTATTTCTAAAGATCAGACATGAAACATAAAAAGGCCAACAGAATGCTCAAAGATCTTCGCTGACCACTGGGCTGAGACATGCTCCACTGCTGAGCAAGAAGCAACGCAGCGGCCACCCTTCACGAATGGCATACAACGCATCTCATCACCATGGAGCTCTAGTTGTAGCTCACCGACCCTGCCCGGGTGCCGCAGCCATGCTCTAGCACACAGTACTGCCTCTACCTGAAAGGCGTTCCTGCCAACAGTTTCAGAAAATACCACTCACCGACACCTAACCCACATTTTGCTATGGCTCACAGATCATCAGATTCCCTTCCATTAAATCGGTGTGCCATCTACTGTGACCCACGGTCTCCCACTCAAAACTGAGTTTTAGTACTCATCATGTAGCAGACATTTAGCATTCTCAGATTTAACAAAGACCTTCACTATTCTAAATCAACAGTGTGACATGTGACTCATAATTTTATTAAGGTGTAAATATTCTGGATACATTTGTAACATTGATTAAACCTTGCATTCCTGGAATAAGTCAAACTGGGTAATGTTACCTGTTTCATACATTGCTAGATTTTTTTGGCTACATTCATAAAAGAGACGGGCTTGTCAATATCATTCTTCCACACTCTTTACTAATTTTGATAACGAGCTCATAGCATAAGCCTCAGAAAACTTGACAATTATTACCTTTTTTTTCTGTTTTCTGAAAAAGTGTACTGAATACTAGACTTAGCATTTGTCCAAATTCAGCTGAAAAACCACCTGGGTCTTTTCACCGAGGGAAGGAATTTTTAACGACTCAATCACCATTTTTAATGGTTACAGGATCATTCAGATTTTCTACTTCTTTTTGAATCAACTGATCACTGACATAGTTTTTTGATAATTTCACATATAATTTTATTTGCAGATGACTAAATTTATAACATTTTCTAATATGCATTACTATTTATTTTTGCTTTTTTGTTTTTCTTAATCATCTTGCCAGAACTTCCTCATTTTCTCAATTGCAGCTTTGCTTTCTCTCTTATTAATGTCTGAACATCTTTTTATCTCTTTTTCTTCAGGTTGATCCTTTCTCTAACTTCTTAGATTAGATTAGTTCATTTGGATTAAAGGTTTCTTTCTCTTTTAAAGTAACAAGTAAGGCTACAGATTTCTCTTTTAAAATAATAAGGCTACACATTTTCCTCTAAGTACAGTTTTAGCTTCAGCTACAGTTCTGATGGATATTACTGCTTTATCCACTTGTAAATGGTGCCTCAAGAAGATGTTTTCAGAGCACTGGAAGGGTAAGAGTCTTACCAGGTTTAAGAGAGACTGAGAGGAGGGGGTTGGAGAAATTAAGTAAAGGTGACCCTCAAACAACACATGTCTGAACCGTGTGGGTCCACTTATACGTGGAATCTGTTTAAGAACATTTTCTTTTCTCTACTCCTCTAGTTGACTTTATTGCAAGACTATAACATATAATACCATTAACATAAAAAGTATGTGCTATCTGACTGCTTATGTTATGGGTGAGGCTTCCAATCAACTTCCAACAGCCAGTAGGCTATTAGTCAATGAAGTTTTGGGGAAGTCAGAAGTTACACACAGTTCTGTGCAGGAACTCCCATGCCTGCTAACAGTGATGAGGACTTCCCTGAGTCCTGCCGAGGTAGTGTTGGAGGCAGCTAGCTAAAACAGAATGTTTATGTGAGATCCAGACTTTTAGAACGTGATACTCAAAATTTCCAGGTTTCAATAAAAATTACCCCACTGTTCAAGGGTCAACTGTACAGACAAATGCTGCCGAAGAATTTGGTTCTAAAAGGGAGCAGAGAAAAGTGACACTTTACTAGTGTGGAATGGAGGGGGACAGAAGGTTTGCTTTTCTTTTTCTTTTTTTTTTATTAGACAAATAACTTCTGCTTTCAGGAAGATGAAGTAAATGTATTTTTTCCCTATGTCTCCTGTTAATTCAAGTAAAAGCCTTGGACATTAGTTATACAACTGGAAGAATCTGAAAGACTCAGAAACAACACAGTGGTGTGTTTCCTGGGTTTTCTTTTGCCTTATCTATCCCAGACCTGGAGACGAAGGAGTCAGTAAACCAGAATGCCAATGGAGTAGACAAAAACAAAAAAAAACCCAACAAAAACCTGCTCTCCCTCCCACAAAAATCAAGCAGTCGAGCAAGAAAGAGAACTTTTCGAAAAAACACTCTTCTTTATTCAACCACCGCAGAAAAAACTGGCCCCATGCCCACCTACATCAGCAGAGATTGGAGGAGGACCTCAACAGTCCACCCTCGCCAGGATGTGGGGAGCCCCCCAACCTCCTGCACTATCACTAGAAGCCACATAAAAGCGTGAACTTCCATTCCAGCAAGTAGTAAGGAGCAGTGCCCTGGGGTGGTGTCAGCGGAGGCCTCGTGGGGGCCTGCCAACAGCAATGAGGAATTCCCTCCTCCTCCTGAGGTGGTGGTAGGAAAAGGTAGCTAAAATAGAAGGTTTAAATAAGATCCAGAGTTTCATAACATAATCCTCAGTATTTTCAGGTTCCAATAAAAAAAGCACTTGTCATACCAACAACCAAGATGTCAAGCAGAATATAAAAAGAGAGCCAATATGTGCAAATACTGAAATGGCAAGAAATGTTTAAAATGATTTGATGCAGATTTTTAAAGGAGCTATTATGAAACTGCTTCAATAAGCAATTATGGACAAAGTAAAACAAATGAAAAGAAAGAAAGTCTCAGCGAAGAAACAAAGTTTAAGAAAAGAAATCTAACATAAAAAAGAACCAAACGGAAATTTTTGAACTACAAAATACAGGACAGACTTAAACCTTAATGTATCAATAATTATATCAAATGTAAGGGGTCTACGTGTACCAATTAGAAGACAGAGATTGAAAGAGTGGATCAAAAAGACCCATAAAACCAAAATGACCCAACGATATGCTATCTAGAATAGATTTCAAATATAATATAGGCAGATTGAAAGTAAAAGAATGAAAAGTGACACATCACAGAAACATTAATCAAAAGAAAGGACGGGTAGCTTTATTAATCTCAGCTAATATAGATTTCAGAGCAAAGAAAATGATCAGAGCAGAAAGGAACATTACGATAAAAACGTCAATTCAGAGGCGCCTGGGGGGCCCAGTAGGTTAAGTATTGGCCTCTGGCTCAGGTCATGATCCCAGAGTTTTGGGATTGAGCCCCACCTTAGGGCTCATTGCTCAGTGGGGAGCCTGCTTCTTCCTCTCCCTCTGCCTGCTGCTCCCCTTGCTTGTGCTCTTTCTGTCAAATAAATAAGTAAAATCTTAAAACAAAGGTCGATCCACCAAGAAGACGTAACAATTCTAAATGTGTGTGCACCAACCAAAAGAACTGCAAAATATGTGAAGCAAAAACTTATAGAAAAGGAGAAATAAACAAATGTACAATTATTGTTAGAAATTTCAACACTCCTCTGACAACAATGGATAGAACTACACATAACACTGGCAAACAAAGAATTCAACACCATCAACCAATGAGATCTAATGGACACTAATTGAACATGACACTGAATGACAATAAAATACATGTTCTTTTCAAGTGTCCACACAACATAAACCAAGAAAGACCACGGCCTGAGCCATTAAGAAAACCCTGACAAATACAAAAGAACTGAAATCACACGGTATGTTCTCTGACTACAATGAAACCAAACTACAAACAGCAGGAAGATAACAGCAAAATCTCCGAACATTTAGAAATCAAACAGACTCCTGAATAATCCATGGGTGAGAGCAAGTCTCAATAGAAACCAAAAAATACACTGAACTGAATGAACATAAGAATACAAGCCAAATTTCCTGAGACACAAAGCAGTACTGAGGAGGAAATTCATACAACTAAATGCAAATATTAGAAAAGAGGAAAAAAATCTCAATCCATAATCCAAGCTCCTATCTTCAGAATCTATAAAAAGAGTAAAATAAACCTAAAGCAAGCAGGAGAAAATAAATTAAGAGCTGAAATCAGTAAGATTGAAAATAGAACAATAAGAGAAAAACCAATGAAACAAAGAGCGGATTCTTCAGAAAAGAGTCAATAAAATGGACAGTCCCTAGCAAGAATGACAGAGAAAAAAAAATATAAAAATCACCACTGTCCGGAATGAAACAAAAGGTGCCATTATAGACCTGTAGATATCAAAAGTATATAAATTTAACCACTTAGACGAAATGGACCAGTTTTGAATACAACACACTAACAACAAAATAAATAATCTGATAAAATGATTTGAAATAAATAGTAATTTGAGTGGCCCTTTAGCCATTAAAAAAACAAATTCAAAATTTCAAAACTTCTAAAAAAGAAATCTGTAGGTCCAGGCGGTTTCACTGGAAAATGCTACCAATCTCTGAAGACCAATTCTACGCTATAGCTTCCAAAAAATAAAAGGAAAAACTCTCCAATTCCTTTTATAAAGCCAGATTTACCTTGACATCAAAACCAATTAAAGGAAGTATAAAAAAAAGAAGAAAAATCACAAGAAAAAAATTTTAACTACGTATGAAGATGGATGTTAATCAGATTTACTGTGGTGATCATTTCCCAACATACACAAATTTGAATACATTACGTAATACACCCTAAATGAACAATGTTATATCAATTATACCCCAAGAAATAAATAAGAAAAAGACAATAGACCAATATCTCTCATGAATCCTTAACAAAATATTAATGAAAAGAATTCAGCAATATATAAAAACAATTAAATACCATAACCAAGTGGGATTCATTCCAGGTATGCAAACTGACTCAGTATTCAAAAACCAATCAATACAATAATCACAACATTAACAGTCTAAAAAAGAAAAGCTACGTGATTAGACGATTTAATGCAGTAAAAGTATTTAAAATATTTCATGTGCATTCATGTGAAAACTCACAGGAAGACATGAAGAGGAGAACTCCCTCAGCTTGATGAAGAGCAACAACCTATAACTAACACACTTTATAGGAAGAGACTGAACGCAGTCCCTGGGATGGTGAGCTAGGAAGGGATATCCACTCTCACCGATGCATATTCATCAGCACAGTGGTAGAACTGCCAGCCAATGCAATATGTCAAGGAAAGGAAATAAAAGACATACAAGACTGGAAAAGAAAGAAAACTGTCCCCATTTCCCTATTCTATGCTGTAATCATATGACATGACTATGTAGACAACCCAAGGAAGATACACGTACACAAAAACTTAAGGTGAGTTCAGCAAGGTCACAGGATACAAGACAACCGCACAAAAATCAATTGTATTGGTAATGAATATATGGATGTTCAATTAAAAGTACAATGCTATTTACAGTGGCTGAAAATAAAAACTGAAGCATTTATGTGTAATTCTAACAAAACGTACAGAATTTGTATGCTGAAAACTATATACAAATGATCAAAGAAGTCAAACACCAGAGAGAGACATATCTATCTTGCATGTATTCAAAGACCCAAAATAGTACAGATGTCAATTCTCCCCATATCCACTATGCAGTTTAATCAAAATCACAGTAAAATTTTTTATAGGTGAAAGGAAGATCATTCTAAAATTTTAGGAAAAGCAAAGAAATTGGAAGTTCTGAAACAATTCTGAAAACAGATCAAGCATCTCACGGTCCTGGGATCGAGCCCCTCATCAATATCTGCACTCAGTGCAGAGTCTGATTGAGATTCTCTCTGTCCCTCTCCCTCTGACCCTCCCTCTGCTTGTGTTCTCTCTCTAAACAAATAAATAAAATCTTTAAAAAAAAAAAGGAAAGAAACAAAATCAGTTACATGATTCCAGACTTAGTATACAGCAGCTGTCACCTAGACTGTGTGGTGCAGCCAGAAAGTTAAGACACAGATTCAAAGAACAGAGAACCCAGAGACAGACCCACACACAAGTATGTCCAACTAATAAAGGACAAAGGTGCAAAAGCAATTTAACAGAGGAAAGGCCTTTTTCAACAAATGGAAATGTGGAGCACGTGGAGTTCTGTAGGCAAAGAACAAACGAAAACCTGCCTCACATCTTTTAAAGAAATGACCTCAAAATTCATCACTAATTTAAAGGTAAAATATAAAAATATAAACACTTCTAGAAAAAAACAAAATTCTCAGGACGTAGGGAAAGAATTTTTGGACTTGACACCAAAAGCACAATTCATAAAAGGAAAAACTGATCAACTGAACTTCATCGAAATTAAAATCTTTTGCTTTGACAAAGTCCTTGTAAGAAGAAGAAAAAAATAAGCTATAGAGTGGGAGAAAATATCTGCAGACCACATATACAATGAAGGACTTCTATCTAAAACATACAGAAAACTCACAATGAAAAAAAATTTATCCACTATGTCCCTTAACCTTTTTCCTATTTTCCTCAGATATTCTAGGTCACCAACTCCTACTTCATTTACATCTATCTCCTTTGTAACTCATCCACTGAGTTTTAAATCTTGAGTATTTTTCACTTTCAGAGATTTAATTACGCATTTGAAATCTGACACAATTATTTTTTCTTTAAATATAATGTATTTATTTTATGCTGAAATTACAATTCAAGATACTAGCCTTAAAGAGTCTAATTCTGAAGTTTAAAATGTTTCCCAATATGCTTAGCGACTTTTGATTATTAATGAAAACTAAACCTTTTTCTGCAGAAATTGAGGCTTCTGCTTAAAATGAATTCCTATACAGAAGAATTGCTTCTGCTATACACAAGACTACTTACCTGGGACATTTGTAAAACAGATTTTTGACTTGTCATACCAATCATGAATTCCAGCTTTCATCTGGACGATGAAGAATTTTTTTATAAGAACTCTCGGGGATAAGCCCTTCACTGTATGTAGAAGCAAGCCCAGGCAATCATATCTCCATCTACTGGGTAGGTATGGTATCAATGACTTAATATGAGAATTTTGATCTGATTCTAACCCTACTCAGGCCTTGCAATTTTGTCTCTTATTTGCTATATGCACCACAGGTTAATGCCCAGACCCTAGGTGACTAGGAATAGGTAGATAACCTTTAAGGTAAATGCCAGCTCCACAGATCCCTATGGTATTACCAGCTCTTGTCATTTCTGTTCTCTAATTATCTTCCTTAATTTATAGTCAAGTTCAGGCATGCTCTTTAAAAGATGCTTTTATATTTTATCCAGCATTTAAGTGTTTTACACGATAAATGATTTCTTTGCACATTTAGTCTGCCATATGGCCCGAAAAAGAAATCAAAATCTGGATAACTTAACTGTCCAATTTGTCTGGGGCCTAGTTCCTATATATGAATGAGTATATATTTCATGCAGAAACAAGAAGTTTATTGTTACTATTTATTAAAAATGTATTACATACAATTTCATTAAGTGGCTTTTATCAGCACAAAAATTCTTCATTATGTGAAAAATAAAGCTTTAATGGCGTTGAAAACTTAGTTAACTTCTACCAGAGATCCATATACAAAAGAAACAAATTCTCCGATTACACAGTCCTATAATGGTGCTTGACAATTTGGCTGTCTTCAGCATCCCCGGAGCGATCAGCTGATAATGTTCGGGGGTACTACATTTTAGGAAGCCACTTACGTGAACTACCTTCCTTATATACCTATCTTAAGTAGAGGCCTCATCTTCTAAATCTTTGTAGCTTTCTGAAAAAGTGCTTTTCACATATTTTTTAGTAATGTGATTCACATTTTCTCATAAAATCTCATTCAGAATTGTAACATACTTGAGACTCAGGAAGGCAAACATGACAGAGGTTGCTTCCCTATGTTCAGAAGTTTCTCCTCTTACTGCAACCAGAGTTTGAAATCATTCTCCAGGGCCTGGCATATCAAAGCATTCCAAAATTATTTGTTATATATAAGTATGAATACCAAAAAGAAGCCACAAAGTAAAAAAAATAAAAAGGCGGCACAATGTATGTATTTATTTAATTAGAAAAAGTTTCAAAATCCCTCCCTGGGGAACGGTTAGCAGGGAAACTGTAGTTTCAACAAAATCATCAAATGTATAAGCGGTGACTTGCAAGTTACCAAGGAGTTAAGAATCCAAGAAATCACAATCTTTTCCAAATACTTTACATCCCACAGGTACACAGAGCAACAATATTATTTAGGCTATGATCTCAATAAGCTTAAGACAGAAAGTGAAGAACCAAATTTCCAGTCAAACAGAGAGAGACCAGGTGAAATTCCAGCTTCTCCATTGGCAGCCCTGTGGCTCCAGGCACCTCACTGACTCCTCCTTTTAACATGACAGGAACAGGAACAGACAACCGGGAGGTTAAAGAGGAATACACGAGTTACGTGATTCCAACAGTTCTTAGCCTGAGATGCTCCTTCTGAGGCACGTGGCTTAAAAATCACCTGCACCCTGCTGTCTCTGTCCAAACTACTTCACGCCACTCCTAACGGTCTACCTCAATCCCGGGCAGACAAAGAATCTCACAGAACAACGAACAATCAATGTTTTCTTCTTGGAGAAGCGTGAAAGAGACAAGAGAACCAACTTTCACATTCAGTACCCATATCATAGAAACTGTGAAGGGCCTGGCAAACCCGGTGAGCATACCCAGTCACTAACACTTCACAAATCTTACCGTTAACCTAGCCCAAGACAGACTCCGAGATTAGTAATGTCCATACCTCGTAACTTGGGAAGATTAGGAAGAACATTTCCCTTGAAGTAAAAAGAAATGCATACTTCACTAGTACATCATGGAAAGCAAAAGAGAGTTTCTAAATAACAACTACACAAAACCCCACAGATACTAGGGACCCTAGCACCACAGGATACCATTCCGCAAGGTGACTGTGGTTAGAATGAGTAGAAACGGGTTTAAATCTCAACATTAGGACTTACACATTAATTTCCTGAGTATTGCTAAATATCTGATTAATGGGAGGCTTTTAAATTTCTGCTTCTTTAAAGACGTCCAAAATGAGAAGAAATTACCATTTATGTATTAGATCTATGAGAGTCCTTTCTTTAGAGCTAAAGTCCCAATAATTATGCTGTGATACACTGACATACAACAGAAAAATTTTACTCGCAAAGTTCTGTATCTGGAACTTCCTCTGAATAAGGTCTACTGACCAAAACAAAATGGTACATCCCTGGGGGTACTTGGAAATGTGGTGAGGGGCATTTAAAATTGTCATGGAGAGCAGAGCAGAAGAATACTAATGGCAATTAGTAGTTGGGCCCCAAATGCTAAACGAATGACAGTGACACACAACACACAGCACGGGACCCTGTCGACCTCCCTCATCCATCCTCACCGAAAAGTCAGGTGAGTGCTCCCCGTTCCTGTGTCACCTAAGCCCAGGGAAGCGGACGGCCGCCTGGAATCTCCTCGGTCCGGGCTCCCCGCAGAGACCAGAGGGTGGACGACGTGTCGCGCAGCGACGGGCAGCGCAGGTGCCCTCCTCGGGCCGCGTCTGCTCTGAGTTCTACGCTGACTGTCTTCTCCTCCAGCACGGCGTTCCACTCCCGCTCCAACCCCACGGCCAGCGGGCAGGCGTGAGGAAGGCTGTCCGCGGCGGCCAGCGAGCACTCCCGCAATCCCGCACGCACCGACGCAAGGAAGAGCAAGAGCCGCGCGCCTGCGTGCCGTATGCGTGCGCGTGCCCGTGCGCGTGGCAGCGCCGTGGTGTCGTCGCGGGGACGAGGCCACGCCCACGAGGCTCTCCTGAGAGTCTGTGCCCAGCGCACAGGAACACAAGCGCCCGGTCGCCGGCTCTCGGCTCTCTGACGGCTTCCCACTGCCTGGAGCTACAGTTTAAGCTCTGTCCACTTTATCCCGCTATCTGCTATTCAAACCTAGTCTGTCCGTTATCTTTATGTATCTTTGGATTCGAACCGACCAGACTACTACTTCGCGCACACACGTTCTCCTTTCCCAAGGCTCTGCTCACAACTCTCTTCGGAAGGTACATTTCTACACCCTTCACCACCCAAATCCCAAACACGCTTCCAGGCCCAGGTCTAATGACCCGCGTCTGCAGCCTTTCCCGTCTCCGCAGCCTTAGTTAGTCCCACCAGCGTCCCACTGGACGTGGGGTGGCCGCCCCCCGGCGCGCTCAGTGGTCGCGGGTAAGCGGCGCAGTGCCCGACAGAGCACAGGTGTGCACCGTCCGGGCCCACAGGTCAAATCCCATCCCAGGGGCGATCTGGCAGTCGCTGAACCACGAGGGGAAGGAGCGGGTAACATCCCTGGGAAGGAGGTGGCGACTGCGTCCTCCCATACCTATGAGACGGCCACTCCAGGCTAAGTCTACACAGACTCACACCACGAATTCTTCCACACGAAACAGGCAATTCATATACACAAAGTCTGTATGAATAAACAGCCTGAAAATAAATGAATGTACAGAAGTATTCTATACAAAGACAGATTTTAATTAATCACGGTTGTTAGAGTCTACTGTCCTTGAACACAGTCTAGGTTTTAACTACCAGGCTGTTTCTATTCCTTAACAGAGCCCTACTAAAGTTTTCTAAGGGTTAAAATAATTAATTTGAAACAACAGATAACTACATTAAGACAATTTAGGAACCATCACATAACAATGCCCAGGTTAAATCAAATCCTAGAAATATGAAAAATCTACCAAGGAAATCGAGTCCGTGAAGTTTTACATTCTATGACTATATGTATTAAATAAAACCAAGTATACCGCACAATGATAAAATCAAAAATTAAGACTTCTACAGATTCTTTTGCTTCTCCTGCTTTAAATTTTATACTACTGTAGTCTTTGCAAGTTTTTTACAAGAAAATTCAGGGAGTAATAAGACTTAACTACCTGACGAGATACTCTGTACTTCACATAGCAATCTAGATTGTGGGGAAAAAAGCAACTATTTTCCCAGTCAAAAGTGCTTGCCGAATTTGAGCAGCGACAAGGCTTTACAGCATAGAGTAAAGCAGAGGGGCAGGGGATAATAAATGAGTAAAACAGAAACCTCAGGGTCAATTTTAAGCGTTCAATAACCGCTTTTATGTTGTGTAGCTTGTGAACTTCCTACAGAAAAGATGTGCTAATAAAAAATATGTTCAAGAGTTAAGTCAATTTCTATTCTTGTACCCAAAGCCATATGCTAATTATTCTAATTATTAGAAATGCTTTGTGTTTCCACATTTCTGTTATACAAAGACTCTTTATGTTACGTCAAGTTATGCAAAAACAAATAATGAGAACTTTTTGGTTTAAAAGTATGTGAACACTTGTTAGCTGGGATGTTCAAAAAAGTAATATACAAAAAAATTCAGCAGGAGGAGTACAAAAAGCAATTACAGTGCCAAATAAAATGTCTTACAATCAATAAGCCATGTTACAACTCATACAAATTTCAATAGATAAAAACTATATGAAAACTAGTTTATATTCTTTGCATACTTATCTATATATTTTAACTTTTCTAAAAAGCTAATTGAAGGTTAGATATTTCCAAAGAATTTCAGAATCAACATCATTTTAATTTGGTATGTTATGACACCTTAGACGAATGACAGGATTCAAGCCTGGTTGTAAATACTATGATTCAAAACGTTAATAATGGCCCTCTATTTTATAAAGAATGCTAACACATATACAGAAAGATAATGCAACAGGAAGTACAATATGCTAGACTGGTAATCTGGAAATGTAAATTCTAGGTCCTAGCTGGGCCACTAAATAGCTACATAAACCTTGGCAAACATTCTGTTCACCTCTCCAAGTCTGACTCCTTATGTCACCTATAAATAATTGAAATGACAGGGTTGATTTTATGTTCTATTTTCGAAATTGTAACTTGGCTCATATAAGCAAAGGTTTTTACTTAAATATATAAGAAATATCTACATGTTAATACTGGTTAAAAAGGACAATCACAAAGCATATAATGCTGAAAATTCAAATATAAAAATTCAAGTTCCGTTTGAACAGATACACTTAAAAAAATAACTGAGGTATTCTGAAATTTAAGGACATGCAAATAAGTAATAATGAATAAATTGTTAATAAAAGCATAACCACAACAGGAAACCACATGGCTAATTAACCCCCAGATTTTGGCTCAAAAGTATTATAAATTACTGCTTCCTCTTTTAGAATGTTGGTAATTAGTAACATCCTGCATGAACATTAGGAACATGACATAATTTAAAAATAACCCATAATTGCTAAGTGATTCTGAAACTAAGCATACTTTGCTCTGGAAAGTCAAAAATCACGATTTTTATACAGAAGCAATTCTGAAACCTCATGAAAGAGTTCAAAGGCAGCATCTGAAAGTGTGTAACTGGAACGTGGCTGGGGCTGCAGGGGAGCCTCACAACCTTTCTATTTTTCTTTTTTGTCAGATTAATTTGGCAAAAAGAAATAATAAAAGTGCCATGTAACTCCATCTTCAAATATCTTTTCAAAATCAAGCATCAAATTGCAGAGGAGAAGAGGCCCCAGAGCTTAGGACTGCCCCAAGAACAGACTCCTTACAAGGAGAACTCTGTATTCAGAGAGGGAAATCCCTTATTGCTTAATCAGTACGTAAATAACTTTGATGACAGATCTCTAATTCACCCACCAAGAGTCAATGATTTTAATAAGACTGTACTGAGGTTCTCAGAGAATACGAAAAATGGGGTAACTGTTCATTTTGTCAAGACCACAATATAAATTTTGTCAATCCCTGATTGTTACACAACAAACCAATTTGAATCCTTTAAGGTGAAACCTTATTCCTAAAAGTTATGAAGCACAAAATATCAATTAAGATCTTCAAATAGGCCATCAAATTTGTTTTTTAAAAAAATGTCTTACTGTAATGAAGTCATCCCCTTTAACCATTCTTCCTTGGTAAAAAATCCCATGCTTTCAGCCTCCAATTTCCACGCTAAAACTAACATAATAATCTGGAAAGAACAGAACATAAAGGATAGGGGAAAAGTCAGCACAGAGATAATCATGTCTATATTTATCATGGAGAGCATTTTTATACAACTATTTCCATCCTTCAACTATTAAGAGTACAACCTCTGGAATTATTAACTCCAAAGAAATTTAGATGGGCCAATTTCTTAAAAGTAAGAAGTTCTAACAGTTTCTGAAGGTAGAATCTCTCTCACTCTATTACAAATGACATTTGTATCACGAAAGAGAATACGTGCCCAATTTAAATTGATTAAAAATACTAAAAATGACAATCTACAGCATTAAACATGAAGAAACAAAATCCTGATATAAGATTAAAGTGTCCCAAATTTTAGAAATTTACAAATATGCTATACCCCACTTGTATTCCATTCTACTTAGAAATAAAACATACATTTTCAGGTTCAACACCAATGTCTTCACAAAATTTTTCCATTCCTTCTGGCCCTACAACTTCATCAGGACCTTCAAAGACAAAAATAATTTATATATTTTATTGTTGTAATTTCATATCAACATAAAACATAAGCCATTGCACTAAAGGCATCTATGAATACACCGTAACATTTTTGTAAATAACAAAATTTGAATTTTGACAGATCTTTGAAAAATATGAAATTTTTGTAATATTCTTTAGACACATTACGAAATGAAATTAAGGGGAAAAATGAAGTAATATTAATATCGGTAATTTATTTGTACAGTAACTTGAACCTATCCATTAAAAAAAAAAAATTTACTGAGACCCTTCACTGAAGAAAATTTTTGGCAATGCGTAAATATAAAGAACCATAAAAAATTTTACTAGAATGTGTAGGACCAGCCCACAATTCAAGACAATAAACAGAGAATACCTGTTTTTTTAACTAAAACATAAGGTCATTTATTACCTCTTGAAATACAACCAAATAAAATTTAATACTATAAAAAGATACACATATTTTGAAAATAATAACTTAGGAAAATATACTTTCCTTATCATCTTGGATCTAAATAGACAGCAAAGCACTAATTATGCCACCTTAATATAGAAACAAAAATTTAATCTGTCAATTAGCTTATGTCTATCACTTGTCCAAAAATTAATGGTACTTAGCTTGTTTCTTATTTTTCTCCCTTAGTAGCACTAAATATAAATCAATACACCAATTTTATTTCTTTATGTTATCAGATTCCAAAAAGATAGTGACTATATCACTGCTAAGTCTCTTCTGTAACTCGCTAAGATTACAACAAATCTGTGACAACATGAATGGACCCAGAGAGCATTATGCTAAGTGAAACAAGTCGGAGAGGGGGCAGATAACATATGATGTAACTTATACGTGAAATCTATAAACAAGCAAAAAAACCCAAGCTCAGAGAACAGATTGGTGGTTGCCAGAGGCAGGGAAAGGGGTGGGAAAAATGGGTGAAGGTGCTCAAAGGTACAAACTTCTAGTTCTAAAATAGATCAGTCCTGGGATGTAATGTACAGCATGAGGACTAACTACAGTTAATAATATACTGAAAGTTGCTGAGAGTAGATCTTAAAAGTTCTCATCACCATGAAAAAAATTTGCAACTACGTATAGTAATCATTTTGCAATGTATACATATGTTGATGCTGTACATCTGAAATTAGTGCCATATCTCAATTAAAAGGCTGAAACAGTTATTTAAAATAATTATGAAATATGACAGAAACATGTTATCATACTTGATTTTTGAAAACATAGTCTTGAAATATTAAAGTGGCCAAAAAACCCCTGTCTTCCTTTCTTAAGGACTGGACCATGGCTACTCCATGATGGTGGCATTGTACACCATCATCATTAGCCCACAGGTACAACATGAAGCCAACGCACGATGGTTTTTTCCTTCACAGAAGAGTAGAGCCATCCAGTATGTGGGCCAATACATTCTTGCTGTTTCAGATGAGATCCAGGCTGCTAAGATGATGTTAAAACACAGTCTGAAACCAAAACCCTTAATTTTCTGGTTTAAATAAGTACCGCAGTTATTTATGCAGTGAGGTGTTAAAAGGTGAGAGGGGTGGTAATTACAGGACACTTTCACTTCCTAATATATATTTGGAGGATTTTTTTATGAGAATGTGTTAATTATGTAATTTTAAAAGCATACATATACAATAAAGCTGTTAAAAATATAACTGAATATGTATCCTTATATATGGTTTGGTGGAAGTAAAAATTAGATAAAAAATTTAATATGACAAAAATGTATGGTAAATTTTTCCTATAAAAAAGAAAACTGACTTGCTCTCAAAGCTGCCATCATTAGTAAACATAAGAGAGAGCGCGAGAGTCTTGTCAAGTATCAGTTACTATTGTAAAATACAGCCTCCCTAGAAACTGCAGGACTAGTTAATAGTTAACATTTGATAAGAATCAAATTATATTTTGTTATAGGGAGATATATAAGACATACACAAGACCTTTCTGTAAATGTTAAGTGACTTTCCCAAAGCAATGCAAATAATTACAAATCTAACTCTAAAACAAGGTCAATACGAGCGTTCTTTTCCTGAACTGCATAATGTTAGTTCTACTTATTGAAATACACTCTTCCAATAAATCTACTCTGCAGCTGAATTTAACTCTTTCAGGCAAAAAAGAAGTTTCCACTCAATTTAAGAAGCTATAGGAATGATTTAGTTCATTCTACCAGCGGGTAGAACTTTATTAGAAGTTAGCAATTCTATCCTGTTTTTTGGGTTCTTTGTAAGATTTCAAAAGTGCCTTTTCACTTCCCATGCTTTTGTTCAGTAATAGGACCCCTGTATGACAGAGTCCTTGCTGATGTAAATATCACTCAAGATGAGCGGTCCTTTGAAAAAGCAAAACTATCAGGCTTAACACACATCGCCTATGATATATTAACAAAATTAGTGGTTAAAATATTTTTTAAAGTAAAAAAAAATCAATTTTCTTTTTTTTTTATAACCATAAAATGTTCACAGTAATAATTGCAGAGTATAAAACCATGCCAGCCATAGCAGACGCTTGGGGGAAAAAACTGCGCTCAATGAATGACACAGCACCTTCAACATGAGCTACACAGGAGCTATCCTGTTAATCCTGGGACAGAACTGTCAGAATCTACAATCATAAATCTAATGCTGTAATGCTATTACTGTGTTAATAAGAGCTTACATTTATTGAGTTCTGACTACATTCCACGTACTGCACGAAGTACTTTACAGGTACAATTCTCAGTAGGCAAAATGACTGTCTCCATTTTAATAAGGGATAGCCCCACTTTAAGACAGAACAGTGCCTATTTATTTGGTAAATGACCGGTTCTTCCTTATCAGTTAGGTGTCTGCCCAAAGTAATGTCTAGAGACACCTTCCCTAATCACCCTACTTGAAAGTCCATCCAAATTTCCTACTTTCTATCCCTACACCCTGCCATACTTTTACTTTTACAAAACTCCACGAACTAGAATTGTCTTGCCTCCTTAGCTATTTACTGTCTTTCCCACTAGAAAGCAAGTCCCTTGAGGGCAGGGATCTTGTCTAACTTGTTCACTACGACATCCCTGGCACTTACCAGTGCCTGACACACAACGAATGCTCAATAAATATTTACTGAATGAATCATTCAATAAATGACATAGTATAAACTACCCTCAAGTGCATTTACTAATTTTTTTTGTATAAGGAAAACTAATTGCCATGTACATATTTTAAAAAGGAAATTATACGATTGTAATTAAAAGCATGGGCTCTGTAACCAGAATGACCAAACGGAATCCTGGCTTTTGTCACAGTACGGTCTTAGGCAAAGTACTCAACCTAAACCTTGGCTTTCTCGTCTATAAAAAGGAATAACACCACCTACTTAGCAGAATAATTGTAAGGAAACATTATATAATTAAGCACGATTTTTGAAATAAAGACAGCAACTATTACGCTGACTACTACAAAAATGCTAGTATCAGAAAGAAATGTTGAACTAGTTAGAATATTATGCTACCCACGAAAGTCCCAAGGAGAGAAAATATAAATAAGCATGAAAGAAAAAAAAAAAAAAGAACTAAATTGTGGTATCTCTTTATAAGTGAAATAAGATGAGTGACCTCTTGATTCTATATCATGAATACCAGTAAAACCGGCATTTTGAATAATGGGTCAACATTCAAATGGAGGTCAGTAAGAAATGAATTCCCTTCATTTAATTTGGGTTAGACAGTGTCTTGGGAGGCCAGTAATAGCAGTCTTTCTGGTCTAGAAAGAATCTGTTCTGTTACTAAACAATTTTTAAATTATACTTTGGGGATCCCTCAGCTGGTTCAACAGTGAAGTTGCTGTCCCCCATCAATAGTCTTACTTTCCATAGTTAGCCTAAAATTGTACCTTAAGTTCACAGTATACTTTAGGCCTTAACTGATCAGCACTAAATATGAGCATGATGGCATATAACACTGTTTTATTTTAAATGCTGAGAATGATAACAATAAAAGGAGGGAGAAGCTATAAAACCATTAATTCCATAAGACCAAAACTATTCTGAGGGAAAAAAATGTTTTCACAGATGCTTATGAAAAAGTTGGTAATAAATGGGAAACAAGTATTCTTTTTCATACATGTGTTTAATGGCAATGTCTCTTCCCCGCTCGGACTTTCACTCCCAGGCTACAGCTCCACCCCAGACCCGGAGCTTCCAGCACTTAAAGGATTTAGCTTCAGTTAGCTCCTTCCAGAAGCCCTTCCCTGACACTCCCAAGGCCAGGTGACATGTTCCTCCTCTGAACTACTGCAGGACATCTTTCTAATACAGCATTTATCACACTGTATTAGTATCAGTCCGTTTCCTTTCTGATTACCGCATTTCTAGTAGAACTGAAGGGGGCTAACCAGTAATGATTAAGGGGCAAATGTGTTGTGTAATGACAGATCTCAATCTTAGATTTTTTTATACTATGCATCCCCCAAAGTTTCAGAAAATGTCAGTTTGGGTTCAGAAAATTTTCAATATGGAAAAGAAAAAAACTATATAAAGCATAAAATGTTTTATTACACGCTTTGTGTTTTCCAGAATATTAAGTTTACTTTAGCTAATGAACATAAACCAACAAATACATCTCTTTACAAACTATATCAATAGTAAATGAGTTTCACCCCTCCCACTAAATATATACTGAATTACATATTTAAAGAAGTATCATCCTGACATGGCACGGAATTCTTAGTCTACCCATAATCCTCAGTCTTGACCCTCAACCCAGGACACAGCACTAACACAAAGCAGGCCTGCAATAAATGATTTGTTAAATGAATGAACCAAAAAAATTGTTAAAGCATGTGACTGATATCTTCTTATATTAATTTCATTACCTGCATACTCATAAAACCAAGCCAGGCACTTCTTGCTTGAAAAATGTTCCTCTCCACTTATTAGTCTAGCAGGGGGTTGGGATCTGCAATAGCTTAGAAAACACACAAATGCCTAAGAATTTTATCAAGTCTCAACTTTCAGTGAATAGCTAAGTTCAATATGAACTACTTCAATTCAAAGTAAACAAAGTACTTTTTTTTTTTACAGTTGGTATTACAGGAAAAAATCGGAGTTGTTTAGTATTTGCAATTTCAAACAGTAGGTTATACGTAAAATTTTCTTGCTAACAAAACCCAAATGCTACTTTGCTCACTATCAAAATCCAGAAATATCAGCTAAAATCATTTCCCCAGATTTCAAATGACCACATGGAAGCTCAACCTAATGGTCTCAAGACAAGACTAGTAGTTGGGAAAGTATTAATCTTTATAGCAATTCTTCTGCTGACTTGTACGGAAATTAGATTTGGGTATAATACACATACATTTGAAAAAAAATCTTATAAAATATATTTTGATACTTAATGAATCAATATTTAAAAAATCATATATTAACAGTTGTTTATTTATCATCTGCCAAACTTAAATAGATATTTAAAGACAGAAGATGATTTAGGACCCAAGAGTATAATTAAATTCCACAGATTAAAAACAAAAGTAACTGTAAGTATGAAAATAATCATACAAATAATTGGGCCAAAGCCATTTAATCCCAAAGCTTATCTCTTCCACAAAGTCATTAAAGGTTGGGAAGTTCATAAATGGCCGTTAGGATTTAATGAACTTCAAGGAGCTCAGAGTTACACCACCACCATGACCTAGAAAGGCTGTAAGTCTCGCTACTGAGTAATATCATAAATAAGGGTATCATATTTAACATTTTAAACTGATAGAGCAAAGTATCACCTGAGTTTTAATAACACTAATTGCTTGGCTATTTTAATGTGCTTTATTTAAATAATTTTGATATTTTATGCACTTAGGATGGCTACAAGTTACAGTAATAAGAAACTAATCTGTTTCATAAAACTATGGACTGGTGGAGTGAGTTACCTAGACGTGTAAGAAAACCTTAACATCTTTCACACTAATAGCCCCCAAATATCCTTAGTGATAAAATAAAAAATTCCATCAACTAGGAAGGTAAGATGCAGACTAAGTAAGTTGGCTCCCTCACTTCTGAAGCAGCTCTCTCTGTAAGGAGAGCTCTATCATTACCTGTCTATAACGCTGACTACAGTCCTCTGCTAATGGTAGCATCTGAAGTTGTTACATCAAGTGCCAACCAGAGATACAAACACCCAGTGAGGTTTAGGAAAGAGCCACTTCTCACACCTAAATTGCAATGATTTTGCGCAGCACACAACGTTGCTGTGATGCCTCGTGACATGCTACAGCGGGATCAAAGAGCTCTAATTACAGCTCTGCTCTATCTTCTTTTTCTTCAAGAGGATACTGAGCAAAATAAGTCCCAATTTATTAATATTGATGCCGAGAGCTAACAGCATTTTGAATGCTAGAAAACAAAACCGCAAGCACGGCCCTTCCAACTCTGCACGTAGGGACTTGGCGCAGGTGGAGGCACTATCCTTCCAGAAAAGGGGTTTCCTGCTGGGATTTTCCGGCTTAGACCCCTCCAAGGCTCCATTTCGGGGCCAATTACAGCACAGGGAGCTTTCCTTCCTACCCCAGTTGTCAGGTCGACATTACCCAAGCTCCACTCCCTTCCTCGAACGCCACAGAGATTCTAGAAGTGACCCTTCCGCCGACCTGGACTCACTTGCAGGTCTGGACGAAAGTCGGGGCGGGGATGCAGGGAGCAGGGGGCGTGGGCGCAGCTGCCGCGCGCAGTCCCGTCTCCCCATCCTCCAGGGCACGCAGAGAGCCAAAGGTGAGGCGACTCCCGTAGCCCCTCCCGGGGCGCACACGCCGAGCACGAGGTGCAGTCGGGCGCAGAGCCTCGAGGGGTCCTGCGCCCAGGAGCCGGCTTTCTCGGCGGGGGCTCGCCTCCCCAGCCCGAGCCCCGGAGCCCCGGCCCGCCTGCTCCTCCTCTCGCAGCCCAGCAAAGGAGGGAAGACGGAAGGCGGGGGGAGGGGGGGAGGGGGCGGGGAGGCGATACCTGGAGATTTTACACTTCTTGAGGCCTCCGTCTTCCGCCACTGCCGCTGCCACCCCAGAGGATTTTCTCTTCTTCTTCACCGGCATCTTCCGCCCTCCCCGGCAGGGCGGCCAGGGAAGCCGGGGCAGGGGGTCGCGGTCCGCCGGAGACGCCTCAGTGCTGGCAGCCGGCTCCCAGACACAGCAGCAAGCGGAGGAGCAGAGCCGCCAGCCCGCGGCAGAGCGGCCCAGTCCGGCCGCACCCCGCGCCCGGGTCTCCTCCCGGTCCTCCTCTGCTCGCGGCCGGGGGCACTCCTCGCCGGTGGACACTGCGGCTCGCTCGCACCGGGAAAAGAGAACGCGGACAGCGCGGCACCGACACCACTCACACACTCCGGGAGCGAGAGGCTCGCTCTGACCCGGATGCGGACCGCCCCGGGCCGGAAGTGACGCCAGCGCGGCGCTGGCTGCCGGAGAGGCGTGGCCGTGCGTGGCCGGGCTTGTGCCGCGGGGGGGGGGGGCTGGGCGTGGTGGTGTGGTCGCGCAGGCCCAGCGGTCTCCGTCGGTCGCCCGGGCGTCCCGGCTTTTGTCGCGGGGCCACTCCCGGTCCCTCGTGCTGGGGGTAACCCCTAGTCTTCTGCGGCCCAGAGCGAGCCGGTGGAGCAGGCCGCGGGGCACCTGCCTTCCGGGGCTGCCCGCCGCTCCGGGGGCGACCTGGAGCCCCGGCTGTGGCTCTTCCGGCGCGCGCCGAGCTCGCCGTCCAGGTGAGGGGCATGCGGTGGCGGCTGACCCAGCGAGGAGGGCCCCTCCCAGACTCCCCCACCGCCGCTGCGGCGGAGCAAAGCCGGTGCGGTCAGCCTGCGTGTGGTCCGAACTGCAGGTGCACCCCGGCTATGCGGCAGTGTAGCGGGCGACTCGGGGACCGACGTTCACCCCGGCGGCTGCAGCTCCGGACGCGCCGCTTCCGCCCGCCCGCCAGCTCGGGACGCCCCGTGTCCTTAGTGCGGTGTGGACCGACCCGGCGCCCAGGCGGGTCCGGGCCAAGGGCGCGCAGTCGGCTCGCTCTGCCCACAAGCTGGGCTTTTTCCTCCGCTGAGATTCCCCAGAGCAGTGTGATCATACAGTAGTGTGACCTGCCTTACTTTTCCTGGCCTCATGTCTTCAGGATCCATCCATGTTGTCCCAAGTGGTAGGATTTCTCTCTCTCTTCTTGGGGGTTGGGGAGAGCTAAGGAATATTGTGTTATGATACAGGTAGATCTCACACAACTTCTTCATCCACTCATGTACTGGTGGACGTTTAGGTTGTTTCCCCAGGTCTGGGCCATGGGGGTGAAGAAAGCTTTCCGGGTTGATGTTTCTGTTATCTTTGACCCTAGAACAGCACGGGTTTGAATCGTGGAGCTCCACTTACTCGCATGTTTCTATTTCAGTACTGTAAGTGTGCTTTCCTCAGGATTTTCTTCATAACTTTTTTCTCTGACTTCATGGTAAATACAGTAGGTAATACGTTTGACCTATGAAAGCTGTATTCATCAACTGTTTATGGGATGTGTTAAGGTCATTAGTAAGTTGTTGGCAGTAACATTTCCTGGGAGTCAAAACTTACAGAGATTTTCAGCTAAGTAGTGGAGTGTTGGTGCTTCTAATGCCCCTGTTGGTGCTTCTAATGAATGCCCTTGCCCAAGTCAAGGGTCACCTGTATTTCTACAAGTAGAATTGCTGGATCATATGGTAGTTCTATTTTCAGTTTTTTGAGGATCCTCTGTACTCTTTTCCGCAGCGACTGCACCAGTTTGCATTCCCACCAACAGTGCAGGAGGGTTCCCTTTCCTTCATCCATGCCAGCACTTGCTTTCTCATCTTTCTGACAAAGGCCATTCTAACAGACATAGGGTAATAACTCATTGTGGTTTTAATATGCATGTCCCTAATGACTGGTGATATAAAACATCTTTTCACGTATCCGTTGGCCTTTCATATATATTCTTTGGAGAAATGTCTATTCAGTCCTTTGTCCATTTTTTAATTGGGTTATTTGTTTCTTTACTGTTTGTTGAGTTGTATGAGTTCTTTATATGTTTTGGATATTAACCCCTTATCAGGCATATGGTTTGCAGTTTTTATCCCCATTCCGTAGATTGTCCTTTCACTTTATTTTGCTGTGCATAAGCTTTTTAGTGTGAGATACTCCCACTTATTTTTTATTTTGTTGCTTTTGCTTTCAGTGTTACAGCCAAATGTCATCATGAAGACCATGTCAGGGAGTTTAATTCCTGTTTTCCTCTACGAGTTTCATGACTTCAGGTCTTACACTTAAGTCGTTAATTAACTTTGAGTTAATTTTTGTGAGTGGTGTACAATCAGGGTCCAGTTTCATTCTTTCCCATGTGAATATCCAGTTATCCCAGCACTATTTATTGAAGAGACCGTCTTTTCTCCATTGATACTCTTTTTTTTTTTTTTTTCCATTGAGTACTCTTTAAGGAAGAAGAAGAAGAACTCTTACACAACAGCTACAGCTACTTCTTCCCAGACCCAAGGAAGAAGAGCCCACCACACCTGGACTTTTGACTGGATAGGATCTCACTTGCATTTGCGGAATTCTCTGGGAAAAAAAAAAGGAAGGCCGAGTCTATGTATGGTATTCACTCTTTAAGTTTATTACTCACACAAAACTTAATGATCACTTAAACCAGGAATCGTGCTGGGTTTAGGGATATAAAAGACAGGAATGACTCCTATATTCATGAATCTTACAGTCTGGGGGGGTGGGAATAACACGGGGCACATTTGCGTTTAAGAGAATTTTAGGAACAAAGAATGGGGCCAATAATTTACACTTATCGGTGATATTAAAGAGATGATGTTTTCCAGGGTCATGGAGACGGTTTTCTTCACTGTCTTCTTTGATTAGTACCTACTGCCACCACCGTACCTCTTTGGTCAACGTGGACTGTTCCAGTTACTCACAGAAGGGGCACCACTGCCCCCGAACTGTACATAAGCATTGAGGTATGTGGTTTTTATCTTTTCTGTTGCTAACACATGGACAATTCATTAGTTTCCATCAAGAAGGCACCTACCAGGGAGAAGCAAAATATGACACAGTACTGCGATTGTTTTTGTGTAGAATTTCTTCAATGAAGATAATGAGAAGGAAGGGGAGGCATGAAGCATTTACCTTAAGCAGAAACTCACATGTTCTGGTTTCAAATCCAGAGATGCTCAGTGACTTTAGGTAAGACATAATTTCCTTTATCCTTCATTTTATCCTACTGTAACATAGAAGGATATCCATCTGGATATCCAAAAACAACTAAATATCCATCTGTCATAGCAGTGGACATATATTCATGCCAAACAGGGCAGTAAGCAAAAGGACTGAGCCACAGCTCTGCCATCCACTCAGCATCTTGATTACCCACGCATCCCTTAGCTTTTGAAGGTTATAGAAGCAAGTGATGAAAAAGGTATTTTAAAAGAGTTGCATCTGAATCAAGGCAGCCAAAAATGGTCCCCTAAAATGTGTTAATTTATATATTCTGTACACAGTTTATTTTTTCTAAACACCTCTTTAAAATAGGGCATTGGCACTTGCCAGAAAAAGAAGCAACACAAAAAATAAATGATTTCTGGGATGCCACATAGAATTTTGGTCCTGGATCTACATAAACACTCCTTTCCATACATTATCATTTATTTTCAAAACAACGTTTCTGTACACATAAAAGAGAAAGAAAACTTGGAGGAGAACAGTAGAAATGAGATGCTAGAACGTGACTTTTTTCACACAAGCCCACAATGACTCCTAGTGCTTGAGAGAGGCCCAGCAGCACAGAAGTATGGAACACATGCCGGGCGTCCCCCACGTTCTAAAGCGGGGTGCTAGGGCACATCGCCTGCAGCCCGACTGTGGCTGTGGTTCCCTCTGGGTCCTCAACACGGAGTAGCCACCATCTGGGGGCACTGCCTCCCGTTATGGTGGAGGGAGCAGAAAACATGATGAATCGCATGCTGGCTGTTCAAGGTCCTGCTCTGAAGCGACAGATACCACTTCTGTTTCAGTCCTGTGGCTACACCTGAGTTCATCAAGACCTGAATGTATAAGCCTGCAGAGAGAGGCACCAAAGAAAAAGTACAGTCTGCAACAGTATGGGGTTAGGATGACATTTTATTCAGGATCCAAGGAAGAATGAGTTGACATAGTTTTGAAGGGACAGCAGGGAAAAGCAAACCTCCAGCCTCACAGAGACCCCTTCCAAGTCTGAGCCTTATGCAGCTCTGGAATCCCGTTCCTAGCCAAGATGATCTTCAACACATATTTTTAAAGTAAAAAACCCAAACCAAAGTGTTTTTTGCATTTTTGATTTTATAGTCCTAATTCTCCTTGAGGCGATGAAAATGACACTGACCCTATATATGGTCACAAGCACACAAACATTTTTTAAAAATATTTTCTCTTCACAGGCTAAAAAACGCAGGCAATTCTCAGACAACCTTCAGTGAGTCGTTGCACATTCTATCTGCAGCCCAGTCTTCCATCCACACAGGTTCCAGGTAGAACCCACATGCAGGCCCAGCTACATGATCTGTGGGGCCCAGAGCGACATGAAAACGCAGAGTCCCTTGTTCAGAACTCCCTGGATACTATGCTCTGTGAGAGCCGACCACTGAAACCTCCCAAGCACGAGGCCATGTGCCAGCGCACGGACCGCGAGCCTAGGAGGCCAGAAGCAAGCCAAGGCCCACGGTCATCCAGTGGATCCCAAAGTCTGCGCATTCCAGGGTGCCACTTGCTCACGGCAAGTCACTCTCTCCCATCCCGGAGACGCGGCGAGGTCTTCCCACGGTGAGTGTGTCCGTCTGATGCACAGGACAGTAGCACAGTAACATACCACACCAAAATCTCATTGTCTTACAACACAGATGTATTTCTTGTTTATGGTACACCGTCAAGAACACTCTGCTCATCATAGCTAGCCACTCAGGAAGCTAGGCTGATCAAACCCCCATCTTGACTAACGTCCCCATGATCGCCACAGCGCTGGGAAAGAACCGTAGTAAATTATACACTGGCTTTTACGGCTTCTGTGCACATGGGATATATCACTTCTACTTACATTTTAGAGTATAGCAAGCCACATGGTCATGCCCATCTCCAAAGAGAGCGAAGACCCTACTGTTGCGTCCAATGTGTAAAGAAGTTGTCAATAGAGGAGAGATGACTAGTAAAGCTAGTCCAAAGTCTCCTCAATGTCTTTTCTTTCCTAAGCTTTGTTGGAATACATTACACCAGAAATTATTTGCAACACGTTGTCTGTTGAACCATGGACCCATGTAATGCTTTTATCCGTTTGAAAAGGAAGGAATTTGATCAAAGGCAAACCATCTCATGTAATTAGCCAAGGAAAAAGCTTTCAGGACTTTCAAATATTATCTTTTTCCCATCTAGGAAATGCTATGCAGCTAAAATTAGTTAGGAATGACTGACACATTTTTTGTTTTGAACACTTAAGAGGTGCTTTTCGGATATGTATATTGCCATATTCTTAATGCTTTGGATGACAACATCCAATTCGGCACCTATACCCTCTGGTACTGCTTTTTAACCTTCCTGGAATCCATCTTCTAAAAAATAAAGACATTTTCAGATCTGGAAGAAAAAAAAAGAGCAAAGAACTGCAGTCCAACTATGTGCCAAGAAAGGGGAAATCCAGACATATTTGGCAAATGAGAGCAAGGACTCTCATGTGAATACAGATGTGGGTGCTTGGAAGAAGGATGCTGCCCGACAGAAACTCCCGATTTGTACAGAACAAGTAGGCAGCAGACAGCGAAGTAGCAGATGGGCAGGCTGGTGAGCTGGAGAGCCCCAGTGCACTTGGGTAACATCTGGTCAGACTGTCCCCAGTGAAAAGTAGAAGGTAGACCAGGAGCCTCGTGAGACCCTGACCCTCTGGGAAGGAAATGGAGGCAGAGTGCTACGTGCTGGATACGGTTATCTGCCCTTAGCAAGATCTTCTAACAAAGGGGGGAGCTCAGAGGAGAACTGGTTGGTGTTCTGGAAAAGGTAGAGGGTACCAAGGAATTCTACAGATCGAGGTCCTTTTAAAGTTAGTTAGACAAGCTGATTGCTCCTAGACCCTAGGTCTAGGTAATAACTTTTCCTAAAAATTTTAAGTGACAAAAAGGCACTAAAAGGTCTCTCAGTTCAAAATAAAAAAAAAAAAGTGACAGTCTTTCTGCAAAGATCAGATGAAAGGTTTTAACCTTGCCATCCAAACTTAGTGTTTTGGAGAGCCTTCAGAGAGCCTCGTTTGTTGAGAGAAAGGGGCACGTATATGAGGAAGCAGAGATGAATCATTCTTGAGAATTTTACATGGGAAAGAGCTGTGAGATTTACAATATGGGAACTAGAAGCACATATATGAGAAAGCCAATTTTTAAGGTAATTGTACTGGTAAAGAAACCATGTGCCCCGATAGAAAGAAAACTTTGAGCCTTAAAACCAACAAGCTCTCAGAGTGTTGCCAGCAGAAGCCCAGATAAGCGATTTTTCTGGTTTACACATTGCTGGACCATGAGGAGCCACATTTGAATCTGAAGGCAAGGACTGCATCACATGGAGATCTTAGCTCCCTCTCTTTTCTCTAATAAAGGACTACCCCAAATGTGCATTCATTGACTTCACAGCCCCATTCCGGGCAAGAACATGAGACACATAGGAAGTATCTTCCATTAGTTTCAGGGACTAAGGTTCTGAGTGCTGTAAAATTTCACATTTTGTACTCGTTAGATACCTTTAGGGACTAAAGGTGTCAAGGTGATACTTGAAAAACCTGGTCTCTTTTCCTTTAAATCTGTCCTGAGTTACCCTCTGAGTAATTGATGCCACCAATCTTCTGATGCTCTATTCTCATAGCAACAGGCTGTGATGTCAGAGGGTTATTTTATCACAGAAGTTATCCCTAAAAAGATGCTGAGCTGCAAAGCACAAAGCTGTGGCTTAATTGCGTATTCCTCAACTATCACTTCACGTAAATAAAAACAGAAGTAGAAAATAAAAGACTCATACTAACAGTTCATGTGCACATTCTTATTAATAGTTGCCGTGGTATGAAGAAGCTTTCCTTTTACCACTTTATATCAGTGGTTATGTATTTTTTAAAATAATATTACAGGGCATTCTGTTACAAGTCTCAGCAGGACTATCTCCTGCACGTAAAGGTAGGCTAGGTCAGGCACACAGTCAAAAAAGCCACATCAAAGCATTTAAAAGAATAATCAGCATCATTACAGAGGAAAATATTACCTATTACTATGTTGGGAATTTTTTTTATAGTAAGAACCTTAAGACAGTAGTTTCACTAGCATACTTGACTATACTGAAAGGCAAAATTACAGGCACTAGCTCCATCAGACAGATGATTGTCACTTGACTTGGTTGGCGTAGGAAGACGGCACTCCGTCAAGCCACTGCAAACTCACGTGCTCACATAAACTCGTGGACTGGCCTCCATGTGAAACAGGGTGGGTGCATCTGGAGCGGCTGCATCAGGCCACAGCGACAAAGAAACCTAAGAGCTCAGTTGAAGACGCGAGCTTGCTTGCTCGCGTTCCACGTTGGTCAAGGGTCAGCCAGGGCTCTGTTCTTTGTCATTCACGCAGCCACTATCTACAACTGCATTCATTACTCTGGCAGGAGAAAGAAAGAGGGGAGGTTATTTCGGGTGGCCCAAGCAGTATTTTTTCTTTTAACTAGAAAGACGTCTGGGAGGTGTGGTCTAATGAGGACTGCCCTCAAACTTCTGCTCTCTCTCCTTTCGTGCACAAGGCCCAGCTGCCCTTACCTGGCTCCTGCTGTTAGAGGTGACCCTGCGACTTGCTTGGCTAATCCAGTGTGAACAGAGCTGACGGGCAGAAGCTTCCAGAGCCGGTGAGTGCTCTGCCACATGGTTTCTTCTCCCTCAATACCAAGAAGGTATTTGTCAGTTAAACCCGTATATAAGCAAATACAAACCAAAGCTCAATAAATACAAACAATTTTTGCCAATAAGTATAAAAACATCACAAAACTATACTTAAAAAAAAAACTCTCCCCTGGTGCCTGGCTGACACAGTAGGTTAAGCGTCTGTCTTCGGCTCACGTCGTGAGCCCAGGGTCCTGGGATCGAGTCGCACATTGGGCTCCTTGCTCAGCTGGGGAGTCTGCTTCTCTGTATTCCTCTGCCCTCCCACCCCTGTTCGTGTATGCGCTCTCTGTCTCAAATAAATAAATAAAATCTTTAAAAAAAATAAATTCTCCCAAGGCTGGTGTTCTTTTCATCTTAAAATAAGTTTGGGGTACTGTCTCGGCCATACCTCCCATAATTCTTGCCATTAATGTTTAAAATGAAAAACACCAGCATTCAAATAAATGGTATTTAAAATTTGATAGGAGATTCAAAATATTTAAATTATTTAATCATAATGTCTTTATTTTTTTAATAATGAAACACAAGTATTATCTGTAAGGAACTCCACACTTACTACTCTCCTCTAATGTCTGTTTCTGGTTCTCTTTGTGAGTGGAGACTGGGGAAAATCATACCCACATCGTCACATTCTTGGCCTCCTGCCCCCCTCCTGCACTCTGCCCAGGATTCGTGGGGGGGCAGGAGGGGCACAGAGTGCAGACTGAAGAATCATCTTCAGCTGTGTTATAAACAGACAAACACAACTCCCTTGCTCGCATAGCTCCTCTCTCTCTCCCCATAATTTTCAGTGCACTTGACTGTGCAGGAAGGGGCTCCCTGTGTCCCAGCAGGAATGGTTGGCAACCACTCACTGATACCAACAGTCAAGAGAAAGAGAGTTCCTTTGGTCCTAGCGGTGTAACTATATGTAAGTATTAAGTGTCCTATTAGGATGTATCTTTTATTATGCCGGTGACTGTAATCCTAAATGCCGCGCCCGAGGTAAGTTGCAGCTGTGGTAAACCTGAAGGAGGAGTTCTGCAGACACCGGTCATGCATGGCCCCCCTACTGTCTAAGAAGAGTAACTAGAGGATTGCTGCTATACTATGAACAATTCTATAACAGCCCTGGGGCATTTTCTCTTAGACTGAGTCAGTGTAAGGAGCATATTTAATAAGGGGAGCAGTTTTTATAACCAGCATGATCATGTCAGTGGCCCAATCTTTGTCAAACATAATGGATCAAACAGAAAAAAAAACCTTTTTTCCTCTAGTCACTCTCACAGAACAGACTCAGATCTGTTAGAGGTCATCTGGAACAGCGGATCCCTGTGGACACTTAAGACCTTTTAGGGGGTTGGGGGGTCCCAGTATTTTCACAAGCTAAGACATTTTCACTGATAATGCAAGAGCAGTGGCGTGTGTGGTAGGCAGAATTCTCAACCGGTGTGAGGCTTCCACACACCATGTGCCCCTCTAATCTTGAGCAGGAGTGACACCTGTGAACGGGATGGGCGATCGCTCCTACGCTGAATTTACTACTCAGTTGACTTTGATTTAATAAAGGAGGTTATCCACCGGGCCTGGTTGAATCAGGTGAACCCTGAGAGGGAATAAGGCCTTTCCTGGTGTAAGAGGTTGGAGACACAAGGCTGAGCTGGTGTGTGGGTGCTGCAGAGAGGTGAGGAACGTGGGGGGCCTCAACCTGCTCACAGTCACCATAGTTGACAGCTAGCAGAGAAACGGGGACTGCAGTCTTATACCTGTAAGGAATTTAATTCTGCCTCCACGATGGGAGCTGGGAAGAGGAGCCTAAGGTCCTGATGACTTAGCCAGGCCGGGATCTTTTTTTTTTTTTTTAAAGATTTTATTTATTTATTTGACAGAGAGAGAGCACAAGTAGGCAGAGAGGTAGGCAGAGAGAGAGAGGGGGAAGCAGGCTACCCCCGCTGAGCAGAGAGCCTGATGTGGGGCTCGATCCCAGGACCCTGAGATCATGACCTGAGCCGAAGGCAGAGGCTTTAACCCACTGAGCCACCCAGGCGCCCCCAGGCCGGGATCTTGATCTAAGTCACACGGGACCCTCAGCAGACAACCAGGCATGCAGTTTCCCGTGACTGATGGACAGGGCATCCAGCTGATAGTTCTACGTTTGTAGAACTCTGTGAGGAACGCTGGTGCGATCCAGGCCAGGGCACAACACTGTTCCACCATCACTCGTTCTTCACCTCCATGCACCACACAAGGGTGTCCTTCCTAAAGGAGTAGATACTATCGACTTTCCCCAATCCAAGAGCTGGAGAGCAAGTCATTGCACCGTTCTGAGAGATACAATGCAAGGCACACGCAGCATTTGGGCCACACGCGGAAGCACAATGGCTGCCTTCCGGGAAAGACCCTGGGCCTGGAGTCACGGTATACACTAGCAGCTTGTGTCATGCAAGACCACATTTACCTAGAAGAATGACCAAAACTATGATTATGCAGAAGGGGTATGTGGCAGACAGTTTTCCCAAAAATGAATGAAATAAGGCTATCATTTTGGGGA
This sequence comes from Potos flavus, assembly GCA_028534135.1. Classification (NCBI taxonomy): domain Eukaryota; kingdom Metazoa; phylum Chordata; class Mammalia; order Carnivora; family Procyonidae; genus Potos; species Potos flavus. The sequence continues at coordinate 876,022 of CM052884.1, forward strand.
AAACAACTGACACCATTTGTTGCCAATCTTGCATGCAAGAAATAGAATTTTGGAAGATTTAAATTCTCCGATGTAAGCTTGACAACCTCTTCTGACATAAAAACTTATAAGATCAGTGGTATACTGATGAATGTGATTTTTTAAATATTGCATAATGAAACGTATCCACATTTGGGAGATCCTTATAGCTCAGGGAACCAGTATTTTCCAAAGGACCAACGCATGATGTTAGGAAACTATGCGTGGGTCAAAGATCCATTCAGCATGCAAGATAACCAGTGGTTTTAATGTAGCCGAGTGTGAAATGTTGAATCACTGATATGGTTCCAAATTCCAAATCGCAACTAGCCTTTAAGAAACTGCCACTTGTGGAATATTAGTAACAACGAGCAATATTCACAATTATCTGAAAAGGCTGTTAGAGTTCTTTCCCATTTTCTAACTACACGTCTACGTGAGGCCAGGTTTTTCCAGGTACTTCAGTGGGTCAACTTATTGCAAGAGAGAGCATGAAGAAGCAGATAGAGGGTCTAGCTGTCTCCTACTAAGGCATGAAGAGATTAAAAAAAAATGTAAAACAATGTCAGTCTTCTGACCAAATTTACGTTTGTGTTGGGAATTATAATTATGTTTTAAAAAATATTTCATTTATTTAGAGAGGGAATGAGAGTACAAGGAGGGGAGGGGCAGAGGGGAAGGGAGAGGGATAATTGGACAATTGGACAATTAGACTGTGTGCTGAGTTTGGAGCTGGACATGGCACTCGATCTCATGACCCCAAGATCAAGACCTGAGCAGAAACCAAGAGTTGACGCTTAACTGACTGAGCCACCCAGGAGCCTAGGAATAATAATCTTTATAATAAACATGTCATTTATGTTGCTAAGTCATGGACTTATCATTTTTAAATAGATGATAAATATGTTTAAAGAAGTCTCAGTTTTCACGACTGTTACAGTATTTTTTTTTTTACCATAAGTATTGATAGAAATAATGCACAAAAAATCTTTTTGGAATCTTTGATAATTTTTTAAAGTACAAAGACCTGACACTAAAATGTTTGAGATATGCCTATATCGATCAAAATCAGGAAAGCTTGGCTCAGGCTTTGTCCCTTGTTCTCCAGCTTACATTTCCTGTTTTCCTGCCACCTGCTAGCCCACTACTAAACCAACACCCTACATTCAATTAAGAAACAAAACAAACAGCACCCTACTGCTGATATCAATTACTCTATTGGTGGTTTAACTTACTATAAAAAGCAGACCCACATACTTACGCTGCAAATGGCCCAAACACTATAAAGGTTGTTCCTTGCTTGTTTAACAGCTGCTGGCCCTGTTCCACACTGAGTCAGGAGCCGTGCATTCTACACATTTATGGTTCTGTCATCTCTTGCTTTGTATCCAGCTGGCAAAAGATGAAGGTACACTAGCTTCTTTCAAACCCTGGCTTGCAAGTGGCACACATTACTTCTGCTTACATCCTACGGGTGAGAATGAGTTAATGGTCACAACTGGAGAGTAGCCATGTCTTAGCTGTGGAAGGAGAGAAGGGCTCTTGGTGGCTGTCTGTCTGTCTACCACGGTGATGTAGTGCCTAGACATCAGTTTGCAGTTGGATTTGGAGATCAGTCTTGGTTCCACAACTAATCATCTCCATATAAGTTAGTATATCTGAGATTCCTTCTGATTTATTGAAGCTTCATGAGTACAAAGACCTAATTGGTCTTCTGTCCACTCTATGCGTAATTTTAGGTACACAGCAGTGACATACGAAATTCCTACCCTCATTGGGCTTACATGCCAACTGGAGTTTCTTTGTTTCTCGACGTCTGGGTTAAACTATATTCGAACACTCAAGTGTCGTATCTTGTAGAAATCCAAAGCCCAACAAAGATTCCTACAAATTCCTGGGAGGATAACATTCACTCCATCTCATCTGCTTCCCAGACTCATGTTCCTACTTGTGCTGCTTTCATACTAACCACATTGCCGTGGATGCTGAATACAAACATTTCACACATTTCCACCAAAACAACTCACCTAGACAAGCATTTGTGAGTATAGGTGACTTTCC
>CM052884.1:878600-912014 GCA_028534135.1 Potos flavus
CCCCGCGGCCTCTCCGCCGGGGACCCCTCCCCCTCTTGGAGCGGGCGGTGCTCACCCCCTCTCGGGAATCCCCTCACTAGGGCTCCACCCGGAGCGGGACCCCCTTCAGTCCCCTGTCAACCTCCCCCTGGAGACCCCCCCAGCGGGCCTCACCCCCACCCGGCCTTCTCCTCTTTGGGTCTTCCCCTTCGGGGATCCTCCCCCAGACCAAATCCCCTCGGGTCCTTCCCCCTCGGGCCCCCCTCCGTAGTGGGTCCTCCCTCATCTCCCCCAGGCAACCCCCAACCCCCAGGTCCCGCTGGGGGGGACTAATATGCACCCGCGCACCTGAGCAGAGCACCTCTGCGCTCTCCTAGTTTTGCTTTGTTCTTAAACACTACACGTGTGTTACAACTAAAAAGAAAACATCTGCCTTACTTATCAAAAAAGTTGTTTTTCTCCTTCCTCTTGAGGTTCTTTGAGGCAAACTGTAGGTTTTTTTTGGGGGGGGTATGCGCTGAGTTTAAATGGACTCGAGGGAAAGGTTGGTTAGGAATTCAGATCTTTTAGAAAATGGTAAATACAAAGTTTGAATTCTTTTTTTGAGTGGGCAGTATGTGATTGACTCACTGAAAGCCGGCCCTGCTGCCTGCACTGGCGGGATTGCTGAAGAAGCGGTCCCATTTCCAGTCCTGGCTTACATAAGGAAACCTGAGGGTGATACACGGAAGAATGGCGTCAGGCATTGCAAGGCTGCGTAAATGCAGGAAAGACTTACTGTAAAACCTCTTCCTCTCCTGTTTGCATGGGACTTTCTGCCTCTGCCTTCCGGAGCATCCCTCCATTGGCCTGCGGTGACCTACACCACTCAACAACAAAATCAGGATGCACTGTTGTAAATACACTGGAAGTTTAAAGAGAGTGTAGTCCAGTCAAAACACGATGAGGAAGGGTTTGGGTTGCTGAAAATGTATCTTGGGTTGGGTAGTGAAAATTGACTTTTTTTTTTAAAGATTTTATTTATTAGAGAGTGAGAGCACAAGAATGGGGTGAAGGGCAGAGGGAGAAGCAGACTCCAAGCAAGGAGCTTGATGTGGGGCTCCATCCCAGGACCTGGGCCCAAGGCAGACGCTTAACCAACACTTCAGGTGCCCTGAAGCATTAACTCTTTCAGGTTATATTGCTGTTGCTGCTAGAGCCCAGCAATATATTTTATTTTTAGTCATATACCACACTACAGATTTCCAGTTATGTTTGAAATGTTTTGTCGTGTCTTACGTGGTACTGTAGATGTCTGACAGCATGATTTAATAAGTTAATAAATATCGAGTACTTAGGGTGGGCCTGGCACTGTACAGGGTGCTTAGAATAAAGCCACGAACACAGCAGAATTTGTCTTCAAGGAGTAGCATTCCAGTGCACAAGGATAGGCTAAACACGTGCACGCAGATACGTAAGTGTAACATAATTTTGGGCATTGATAAGTGCGGAAGATCAAAATAGAAGGGCTCAGTTGGTTAAGTGTCTGCCTTAGGCTCAGGTCATGATCCAAGGGTCCTAGTCACTTCTTGGGCTCCCTGCTCATTGGGGAGCCTGCTTCTCCCTCTCCCTCTGTGGCTCCCCCTGCTTGTGCTCTCTCTCTCTTAAATAAAAATCTTTTAAAAAAAGGATCAAAATAGAGTAATGTTAAAGTACTGATGGGGGTGGGATGGGGAACTGCATTCAAATGGAGGGGGAGGGGCTGCCTGTCTGGATTAGTGAGCTTTGAAGTGAGATTTGGATGATAAGCTGTAGGGAGACAGAAGATTTAGAGGAAGCGTGCTCTAAGCAAAAGATAAGTACCAAAGCCCTGAGCTCTCTTGGCAGAGCCAGCCAGGTGCCCCTCTTCATTTATTAAAAAACCTGTTTTCGCTTGTGAGCTGTGCAAATACAGGCAGCAGGTTGTGGTAGGCTGATGCCTGATGGACCCCAGTAGGTGAGAGAATTATTTTGGAACCTTAAAAAAGAAAATGTTTGTACTTCGAATTAAGAGCTATCAAAATGTCGTCAGTTAAGGGAAAATCGCAGTTGCCACTGATAGGGAAACTGGCAGGAAAGGCAGCTAGGAGTGCTGGTTCTGTTTTCCTTTTCTTGGGAATGAGGAGCCGCTGGAGCCCACTGATGCTTGCTTAGGACAAAGCTCATCATCCTGACTGATGGCCAGGGAGCCCTGACTGTGGGTACTGTTTTCAGAGTTTGATGATAAAATATATATTTTCTGAATTTTGTTTCTTCAGATAGGTGGGAGAAAGAGAGTACAGGGGTATGTACAATTTAACGACTAAAAAGTGAATTTTTCAAATCTACCTATCTGTAGCTTGTTGTTCTCGCTTGTAATTGGAATAAAATAATCATACCGCAGTAGAATTTTAATGTATGCAAAGGGTAGTTTGAGAAATGCAGCAATACCGAGTAAATGCCAGTGCCTTTTTTGTGCCTAGAAGATATAATGATTAGGGTAAGAGAAAAAGTAGCCTGAAATCTCACTCATCTATAAGGGGTTTTCATGCTCAGCAGTGAACTTGTTTGAAAGCTTTTTAATACATATACTTCTCTTTCTGGAAAAAGAAATGAGAGCAACTGTGAAAATGCGTATATAATGCAAAAACTTCTTTTGGGTAATACACTTTTCAGCTAGTGGGCTAATTACCGTGAACTGACCTATTTTAAACATGGTTGCTTTGGTGAATTCCAATTTAGTTCATCCAGTTCCGACTTTAATCTAGTTATACAACTTAAATGAAAAAGTTTGATGCACAAATACTTTAAGGAAAAATTTTTGATTCAGATAAAGATAAACCTAGGAGATCGACAACTTAAGTCTGCTTTGGTAGCTTTGAGTTTATGACTTAAAAGGTACCTTTTAAATTTCTAGTTTCATGTAAGAGGGTAATAAACTTCCTTGGTTTAGACTTTTTGGAATAGAGTGGAGACATACACTACTAATCGGTGTGTACCTGGGGTGCACAACTTTGATCTGTAGTATTACTGAATCTGGTTAAGAGTGGAGTAGAGAGCAGTACCTGCCCACAGTATTTATATAGTACCTTCTGTTTATAAACCGCTTGTCACAGTAGCTTTAGGATACAGTCACACATAAGTGGGGATACATTTTAAAACCCAGATACTCAAGAAGCAGGGATGGATTGGTTGTAATATACTGTAATTATTTTAAAGTAACTGTTATTTCCAAGGGATAACAAATACAGTAATCGAACAGTTTTAGGGAAACATTTCTTTCAAATACTTTCATGAAAGTAACATTAAAAATCATTTGTTTATCACTTAGATTGACTTTGCTGACACAAAAGATAAAGTGCTGGTGTTTTTCAAGCTGCGACCTGAAGTAATTACGGATCAGAATCTACATACTAACATTCTTGTTTCATCTATGTTAGAATCACCTATAAATTCTCTTTACCAAGCAGTACGGCAAATATTTGCACCAATGTTGTTAAAGGTAAGTAAATTAAATGAGCTATGTGGCCATTTTTTTTTTAAGCTAGGTATTTGTATAAATACCTTTATAAACGAAGATAAGTATTTTATTTGCTGTTAACATCATTAGTATTTTAGTTTTTTAAATGTTACAAAAATTATAAAAAATTTCAAAGTCAGCTTTGTTGACAAATAGGGAAATGGGAGAAAGAGATAAATGTAATCCACATCAGGTCTTATGTTGCTCTATAGTAAATGATTTTATAAAGTTTTAACTGTTGAAAGTCCTTTTTTTCCTTCCTTAAGGGACGGAGGGCAGTGGCAGGCTTTGAGTGAAACGAGTGTATTTGTACTTTTATTTCTCTCAACAGTATTTTAAAGAAGCCAGTTTGATCGGAAAACTTTTGATCAATGTTTGCTCTTGTCTGTTTTTCTTTAGGACCAGGAATGGAGCAGAAACTTTGATCCCAAACTTCAGAATCTTTTGAGTGAACTAGAAACTGGGTTGGGTATAGTTCTACGAAGATCAGACATTAACTCATCAAAATCGAAATTTAAAGAAGATGACACACGAGGTATAGAACCGTAGCTTAATGAAAGAAAGTCAAAACAATTTTCTTACTAGTTCATTAGTAAATTAATATATTTTTTCACAGATTTATTTCCACACTTTTGGATCTTCTCTGAGCTTCAGCTTCTTTTAAATGAATAGATTTACATGGATTTTGAGAGGAGGAAAATATAATCTTTAACAATGTGCAATTCATGGACATAGAAAATATAGTTGCTTCTCGTTATTTGCAGTAGTTATGTTCTGTAAACACACTGTGAATATTGAGTTAGTAAATACTGGACTCTTGGTCCTGGGGGGAAAACAAAGTTAGGTTACTGTGAGCCTCCTATTAGGTCATAACATTTTTATTGACTTCTCAACATGTAACCTTATTTTATGTGTTTCTGTTTTTAATATATTTCATGTGTGTTTCTGTTTTAATTAACACTTTTTAAATATAGATTGTTGATTTCTAAATATAGATTGTTGATTTCTAAATATAGATTGTTGATTGATTAATATAGACCTCATGGCCAGCAGCTCTGTAACTCATGCCTGCAGGGAACTTCCGTAAATATTCTCTCTGGAGGTCACACCGTAGTGTTGTCGTCCTTGGCAACACTGGACACCACTCTAGCAATATGCTTGGGAGCCATTTTAAACAGAGAAATGACCAGTAAAAAGCACAAGAAATGAGAAAACATCCAACTGAATAGGTTACAGAAAGGATACTCGTTTATAGTAGGAGATAGGAAACAGGAAGGCAGTGTCGCCTTGTTCAGCCTTAGCTGGGAACACGTGTGTGGGGCAACCCCAATTTTTCATTGCTCTGGGCACATGTGTGGATGACCATAAAAGCGTTGCAAACATTGCTGTTCGATTACAAATAAATGTTAGGAATAGATGAATTCATAAATCCAGCATCCACAAGTAATGAGGATTAACCCTAATTGTCTACTTTGCAAAGACAATTGACTTTTAAAAATGCATTTTATCGGAAGCTAATTATTATTTTATTATGGCTATAAATGTTACTTATATGAGCAATTAATACAAAATGAATGACCTACACTAATCATTATTTTAAATGTTGAATACAGCTTTATATTTTTCTTGAACAGTAAATCAAATGCTTTTTGAATACCATAGACCCTGAAAGAATAGTGCACTTTCTAGCATGTGATTAAGCAACTGGAAATTTTCTAGTTCATTGGGAAATATAAAAGCCAATTGGAAAGTAACATTATTTTAATTTGCATATATTTTGAAACTAAATTGTGGGCACTGATTGATTAAATTGTAATCATTTCTAATATGGATGGTACTCCCTAACATGAATGGTGATGGAAAGCCTTGTGTTGGAGAAGCAACCTTCCAAGTAGAAGGTGTAGACTAACGGAACAGAGGCAGATGGTTTACAAAAACATGGGAAACACACTGAGCAACAAACCTGTGAAGTGTATGTACATTTGGTACTGTTCGTTGTTCTTAGTGGATTTAAGGAAGAACTTTCTGTCGATAGAAATTGTGAGACCGATTTTCCTATACGTATTCAAGAGCACAGGAAATAGGCAAAATCAGCAAATGAACCAGAAAATTTTCTGGCTTTTTGTTTTGAACTGATACTTCTTTTTTCCCTTCTCACCTTTTCAGGTATTCTTACACCAAGTGATGAGTTCCAGTTTTGGGTAGAACAAGCTCATCGTGGGAATAAACAGATCAGTAAAGAAAGAGCCAGTTATTTTAAAGAATTATTTGAAACAATTGCAAGAGTATGTGATTCCTATATGGTTATATATCAGACTTTTGATAAAAGTACTTTGGGATTCAGTTTTCACTAGATTTACCTTTGTTTTGACATTATTACTTGATGCTTATAAACAAAGTATATCCTTAGTACGTAGCAGGGTTGCCTTGAAGTGTGCCCTTCACTTGCGTACAACTTAAAAACCGGAACTTTTAAGAAAGTTAGATTCTCATCTCTGGTAAATATTTTGTCAAAAACATAATTGCTTTTCTGCAGGTACATAGGGAAAAGCAAAAGCCTAATGTACTAACAGAGGTTTATCTACGTGGAGATAATACGTTCTTTTGAGGGAGTGTTCAGTTTATTCAAGTTAGCATTTTGGAGTAATCTGGAATATGAAGCCTTAGTTTTATACTTAATTGATTATTCTTTGAAATAGTCCTAGAAGTTAAGTGACCACTTTAAGTATGGTTACAAAAAAGTCTATTCTTTTCAAAATAAATAAATAGTAATTTTTTATTTGTTCACAGTATTATTTCAATAGTACCATTTTAATGAAGTGTTTGAAATGGTTTTGAAATTTTTTGTCATAATGATAGAATGTGAAATCCCAAACCTCGAGCTGTGATTGCATTATGGGTAACGTGCAGCGCAGCCCATGAGTGACAACGTATGGGAACTATAGTGGGGAACGTTGTCTGGTGTTAGGACCACCTCCTCCCAGGAGCTGCAAGAAATGAATCCAGACTTCAAGAAAATTAGGTCAAGGGCAAAATAAATGAATGGACTTTGCAATTCTTATTTTTTCTTTTGGCTTTCCCGAAAACTTGTAGGGTATTTGCATAAAGAAGTAACACATTGTCTGGTAGAAAAAGGAGGAGGAAATGATATGGCAGGTGTTAGAATCGTAACAATTGAAAAGTCTGGGAACATGTTAACTATATCGACGGAGGTACGGTTATAATTATGTTTAAAAATGAATGCCTTTTGGTTTTAGGAATTTTATAACTTGGACGGTCTATCCTTATTGGAAGTGGTCGACTTGGTGGAGACCACTCGGGATGTTGTAGATGATGTGTGGAGACAAACAGAGCATGATCATTATCCCGACTCACGAATGTTACATCTCTTAGATATCATAGGTACTGTTGAAGAAGTAAACTTTTGAAGCTCTGGAAGCCTATCTTACTTTGTTTTTCCTCCAAGCCCTTACTGAAAATGCTCCTTAATATAGTAATTGTTGCTTAGAGTAATGCTTAGAGCAAATCATACAGGATTATTTAAATAGAAATTTGTATGTAGTTGGTTAATTTAAATCATATGTGTCAAATTCTTTGACCATTAATGCAAGTAAATTTACATAGATTTTTAGTCTATGTATTAATTTAAACTTTATTTAAAGTTTATCTGTATCTGTGCATGTATTAATTTAAACTTTATTTTGTAATGATTTGAAAAGTCCTTAATATGTATTGGTTTACTTGTTAGTATTTAAAGTGCATATACTTTTTGACATAGAAAATACCATTCTCTTTATTATTGTCAGGAACTGTTATACAAGTACATAAAGGTAGATGTATAAGGGTGGTTACTGCAGCATCATTTGTAATGTAGGAGTAGAAACAAATAGAGTTGAGAATTGGTTACATAATGCTACTCCAGACAGTAGTGCACCCTTTTGAAAAATTGTATGTATTTTTGCACTTAAGAAATGCACATACTACCTTGAAAGATGCAAAAATACAAAGAAATCATGTGTACGTGTGTTTTGAAAAATACTTGTTTTGAGTCTAAGGATGTGCGTATAGTATTTCATAGATCCTTAGTTTGCTAATATGTTTATCTTTGTCATAAGCATGTATTCTGTAATTATTTAGTAAAAACACATTTCCATTAAAAAACTTGCTTTCTATTTTATTAGGTGGTTCATTTGGAAGATTTGTTCAGAAGAAGTTGGGAATTTTGAATCTGTGGGAAGATCCTTATTATCTCGTGAAAGACAACCTGAAAGCTGGTATTTCGATTTGTGAGCAGTGGGTGATGGCCTGTAATCATCTGACGGGTCAGGTGTGGCAGCGCTACGTTCCTCATCCGTGGAAGAGTGAGAAATACTTCCCTGAAACTCTTGACAAACTTGGCAAACGCCTTGAAGAGGTAGCATTTGATTACTTGGGTCTTTGACATAAGTGTGAAGTAGGTTCTCACTTGTTTGTGAATATATTTTATAATTAGTAGGTATTACCCATCTGATAGGAATTATTTATGTTTTGGGGAAAGAATAAGAATTAAAGTTCGTGTGAGATAATTTTTGGCGGTCATGTGACTGGGGCCCAACAAGTGCCGGTTTCCACCTGCTTGCTTTTCCTTTGGTGCGCGGCTGCTCGCCTTGTAAGTCGTGAGCTGCTATTTTGTACTTCTCCGTTGTGAAGAGAGATAATCCGCGCCCTGCCCAGGTGTGGCAGCTCTAGACGTCCTCTCGGCTGCTAGGGTTGTTATAAAGCAGGGGCGGCTGTACAGAGCGTCCTCCGTAGAGATATTGGGAAGAGCTGTCTAATTTATACAGGTTACAAGTTTCGGTATAGAACGTACGTGTTTAGTGTGAGGGGACAGGCAAAATAAGAATATGCAAAGGCTGCAAAGCTGACTTTTCCCTTTCGTGCTTACAGTTCTTTGGTTTTTTTTTAAAAAAACCTTTTCATTATGAGAAATTTCAAACATGCACAGAAGTGAAATAGTGTAATGAATGCCTGTGTACCCGTCACTCGATTGCCGCAGCCGCTGGCACTACTCTGCTCCTGTTCCATCTTCGTCTCCCTGCCTTCCCTTTCGTTGGGAGTATTTTTTTTTTTTTTTTTTAAAGATTTTATTTATTTATTTGTCAGAGAGAGAGAGCGCGCACAAGCAGGCAGAGGCAGAGGGAGAAGCGGGCTCCTTGCTCGGCAGGGAGCCCGATGTGGGACTCGATCCCAGGACCCTGGGATCATGACCTGAGCCGAAGGCAGCCGCTTAACCAACTGAGCCACCCAGGCGCGTTGGGAGTATTTTTAAAGCCATGCCAAGAAATCGTATACTTAGACCCTCACAGCAACCACAGTTCCACCAATACACTCAACAAAGCCACAGTACTTTCCTAGTACCATTTCGTATTTAAGCTCTGTTCAGTTGTCCTGATTGTTTCAGAAAATTTTTATAGTTAGTTTACTTGAATCGGGCTGCCGCACGGGTGCTGCTGTGTAATTTCTACCCGAGAAGTCAGGAGGCATGCAGCCTCGGCTTCCCACTTGCAGGGAGTTCAGCTTGCTCGGGGCTCTCCTTACAATGCTGTTCCTTCAACTCTTCCTAGTGGTTTACCGGCCACTGACAATCATGATGGTGTGACATAGTGATTCTCCAGTTCTGTTGTTCTTTCCACATTTCTTGATGAAGATGGACAAACTCGTTGTCATCAGTTTTTTAGTTACCCTGAAATAGAGTTTGTACAGGAATGGTAGTAGACGCAGTTACCTTTTTCCTTTGATTTATCACTTTTTAGAACAACGAATAAGTTAGTGTCAGAGTTAGTTCCATAGGCAATTAATGGAATGTTTTTTTGCTAGTATCATTACTAAGCCATGAGTTTTTATATTTTATGAGTTTCAGTCTATTGTGGTTATTGTTATCCTCAGATTGTTCCATATTTGGGCAGTGAATGCCCATTTAAGTTGGCTCTTGTGTTATTTTGACATGAATCCAGTATTTCTTTGTTAACTACCTCACTTTTAGGCCCCACTCCCCAATGTACCAGCCCATCTTGGACACTTTCTGCCTCATTCCTGGAATTAGTCATTTCTCTCAAGAGCCTGGTTCTTTTTGGTGGAAAATGGTATTTAGCTACGACAGTAGGGTTGGGAAAGTGCTGAATGTTACTTAGTTGTCCGTGCTTTCAGGCCTTCTCAGCAGACGGGGTTGTTAAATTGGTAGTGGTGTTTTCAGCAAGAAAAAAATCAGTAGTTTCTACTCATCTTTCCAACTCAAATGAAAGGTTATAGTGTTTTTACTTAACCGTTTTGATTCCCTTTTAATTGTTTTTGGAAATTTTATTTATTTAAATTGAAATACACATTTTATTAACTTAAACTATACACAGTTGTGTGTGTGTGGTTCTTTTTTTGTTTGTTTGTTTTTTAAGTAGGCTATACACCCAACTTGGGCCTTGAACTCACGACCCTGATATTAAGGGTCACATGCTCTCTCAGCTGAGCCAGGCAGGTGCCACTGTTGGTGAATGTTTTATTTATTTATTTATTTAAAAGATTATTTATTTATTTGATAGAGAGAGAGAGCAAGAGAGGAAACACAAGCAGGGGGAGTGGGAGAGGGAGAAGCACGCTTCCCTCTGAGCAGGGAGCCCAATGTGGGGCTCGATCCCAGGACCCTGGCATCATGACCTGAGCCGAAGGCAGATGCTTAACGACTGAGCCACCCAGGTGCCCCTTGGTGAAAGTTTTAAATATAAAGTACAACAATTTGTTTCCCAGCTATTTGTAAATTATACATAATAGGGTTGTTAATGTATTATTTCACTGTTAGAAGTGCAATTTAATGCAGAATAATGAGAATCAGAAGTTTTTACTATATTGAGGACTCTAAAACGTTGCTTAAGTGAACTTTAAACATGGCTTACCCGTATTTAGATTTCGTGTGTTTTCACCAGGTTTGAGCACCTTAACTGATAGCAGTGTGATTGGCTTATTGACGTCCTTGAGCACCACTTTGACAACCATGACTAGTAATTCTCAAGATTCCAATTTGTTGTATTCACTTCAGTGAACCTAATTTAAAGAAACTCTTGCTAAATATATGTAGACTCTAGACCTTTTTTTTAGCTTTATCAATTTAAATAAATCTGTTGTTTTAATATTTTATTTTTTAGGTTTTGGCTGTTAGAACGATCCATGAGAAGCTGCTTTATTTTTTACCTGCCAGTGAAGAGAAGATCATATGCCTGGCTCGAGTATTTGAACCTTTTACTGGCCTGAATCCTGTGCACTATAATCCATATACCGAGGTTGAATATATATGTTGTTGTCTATATAACTTCCTGTTTGTGTTGTTCTCAAAGGCAGATATTGAAAATATTAAAAGTGTAATAATATTATTGATTCGTTTAGCCTTTATGGAAAGCTGCAGTGTCTCAATATGAAAAAATTATTGCACCTGCGGAACAAAAGATAGCAGGAAAATTGAAAAATTATATTTCAGAAATTCAAGATAGTCCACAGCAGGTAAAATATTGGAATGTTTTACTTTAACTATTTTCTGTAAGCTCTTTTGGGAGATATTTATGTATTTACCAAGTTAATCAACTTAGGAGGAAATGTACTTTTTTATTTTATGTTAGCTTCTTCAAGCATTTCTGAAATATAAAGAGTTGGTGAAGCGTCCAACCATAAGTAAAGAATTGATGTTGGAAAGAGAAACTTTACTGGCAAGACTTGTGGACTCAGTTAAAGGTAAAAGTTTATCAGAGATTATAGTGTTTGAGAAAATGTTTTTGTAGGTTACTTTTCTTGTATACCATTTAGGATTAAGACTATATTTTATAACATATGCTAAAGATTAATTTACTATTTTTGTTATAAATTACAGATTTTATTTTATTTTTTAAAGATTTTATTTATTTGACAGAGGGAGACACAACGAGAGAGGGAACACAAGCAGGGGGAGCGGGAGAGGGAGAAGCAGGGTTCCCGCCCAGCAGGGAGCCCGATGTGGGGCTCGATCCCAGAACTCTGGGATCATGACCTGAGCCGAAGGCAGACGCATAATGACTGAGCCACCCAGGCACCCCAAATTACAGATTTTAAAAATTAGTTATTTTCTTTCTCTGTCTCATTTGATGCATGGTAAGGTCCCTGAGGCTAAAGGACCAAGTATTAGGGCTTTTCTGTCCACAACCTTTCACTTAGTACTTGGTACACGGAAGGCACTTAGGAAATCTTGGCTGAAGGGTATAATCATTTATTTGACTTAAATTTTACAGATTTTCGGTTAGACTTTGAGACTCGATGCCGAGGAGTTCCTGGTGAAACATCTGGACCGCTTTCTGGCAAAAACCTTTCAGAAGTTGTTAATAATATAGTTTGGGTTCGCCAGTTGGAACTGAAGGTATTAGTTTTAATAGATGTTGAAGAACACTAATTGTAAAATGTGCTAAATTAATATGGAAGGCACTCTAGAACTCTACTGAAAAATGAAAAAAAATTCTCTGCTTTCTTTGGCACATACATCCATCTAATGTGAAGTGTAGAATTCTGAAAAAGTGTACAGAGGAGGTTCGAATGATCTGCTCATTTTCTGTGTAGAGATGATTAGCACACCCTTTATTATTCAGGTTCAGTCGTCCCGGGTAAAGGGCCTTCTGAAAATATTAAAGAGGAATTCATCTTTTTTATATTTTCAAAGGATTTTTTTAATCCTTTGAAATTATCACTGCAAAATCTTGGTAGTTGCAAAGTCTATCGGCAAGTATGTTTATGTTGGTAAATCATTCTAGGTTGAAAAAATTAAAGGAAAGGGAAAATGTAATTAGGATATTGTCTACGGTAGGTTCAGTAATGTATAGATTTAACAGCTATTCTTTTAATATTTTGGTATTATCAAAGTGGATCTAAGAGTCGTATATACTCACCGTTTAACGTATATGGCACAGTGTCTTCCATCTGACTCACATAGTGGATATTAGTTGCTTATGGTCTGTGATTAAGAGCAAGCAGACAGAGTATTAGGAAGGCTGGCGTGTTTGAGAGTTCTACTCATTCAAGGTTGTATTTTCGATGTTCTATTTTCTGGAATAGAAATGGTCAGCTTTCCAAAGCGCTATCATGTTCTTTGTACAGCAGTTGTGGAAGAAAGACATTTCTTCCCTCTAATGGCCCTTCAGATTCCCAGATGCTCTGTGAGCTCTTCACCAGAGCACCAAGCAAAGGACGGCATGAATGCTGCACTGTAGGAGCATTGCTGAATTTGTGGGAGTCTCACCGGAATTTCCCTCATCTTACCCTTCTGATTATGCCTCGTGTGCCTTACAGCTGTGTTTTGGTATTCTGAGTTGTACAGGTCAGAAGTGAAGTAGGTTGTTCTTCTCACATTTGCTGGCAAATCTTCTATCTGTTTATAGGTGAATAGGAGAGTAATTTCTGAGTCAGACATCAGAGAAGGTGGTTCATTTTATGCTAATTTTGTAGTAAGTATTACTATATTCTTGTAACATTGTTGTAATGTGGCTTTTTAAGGTGGATGATACTATCAAGATTGCAGAGGCTCTTTTATCTGACTTGTCTGGGTTTCGATCTTTCCATCGAAGTGCCGAAGATCTGTTAGACCAGTTTAAACTGTATGAACAAGAACAATTCGATGATTGGTCCAGGGATATTCAGTCTGGTTTGTCTGATTCCAGATCTGGTTTGTGGTAAGTATAAATGCACTAAACGGTGAAATCTATGCAAGAATCCTATTCCTTATGGTATTATCTAAGTGGCAAGGTGGAATTTTCTCTCTTTTCTCCTTTGTCCAAACTTGCTGCTACTCCTTAAAACATTTTTTTGTTAGTTTTTGATGATGAACTGTTAAGTCATTGATGTTTGGAACTTGGAAGATAGAGTTAGTTGATGCCCCCCCGCACCCCTCCCCCCCCCCCGCCTTGTTTCTCGTGTCTGTTTCTCAGGTCTGCAGATTCTCATTTTAGAATGAGGCCTTCCTTTCCCATGGTGTGTTGCTATTCGTACTCAGATATGCTTTTCTACCTCTTTACATTGATATTATTTACATGGATACTTGTAAACTATAAAATTTCATTATTTTAAGCTCCTTGAGGTAGGAAGTAATCTCTTCCTGAAATACTCCTGTGGTGCCCACCGTAGGGTAAGGGTTTGCTAAACACTTACTGAGCGATATTGAATCTAAGTTAATTGGTTAACCTAATTGTTCTAATGCATATTTAAAATGAGTGATCTGGAAAAACCATTGTTTCTTTGTTCAGGTAAACTTTCCTTAGTATATTACTGTGTTTTTAGAAATTGGTCATGTTTTAGGTTTTAGAAACTAGTTACTTTTCAAAAAAGTAACTTTTGCTACTTTGTCTATAATAGGAAATTCTGTCTATTTTGCCTATACTGCTACAAAGAATACTTAGGCCGTAAGGGATAGCTTCTTCACCTGAATGAATAGTTTTTTCCCTTATCTTGCATTTTGGATGTGGAGGAAGAAGAGAAGAACCCAAAGGTGCTGGGGTCTGACGATTCTAACCCTATGCCGTCGAACTCTTTGCCTTCCTACTGTCAACCTAAAATATGGCAGACGGTCCAGGCCAAAAAGAAGAGTTCTTTAGTCAACTAATTTTGGGAAATGTAGACACTTGTATCGCTGCAGCTCTGGTGGAGAGCTACTATGTGTGACACTGTGTGTGCCGGGGGGTTGACCCCCTCTGTAAAGAAGCCCATTGAAGCCTGTCGAAGGCTGAAACACTCAGACTCTTGCTGCATCTTTCTGGGCAAAGCCCTTGATTGCTCCATAGAATGAGCGTGTTTCAGAATGTATTTCAGGATATGCGGGTATGTAGAAAGTAATTTTGAGGATTAGTTTCCAAGAAAATCACCATTAAAATTTTCTGACAAGCTATATGTTATGTTGTAGGAAAATTGAGGCTACATCATTATTGTAAGCCACTTTAAAGTATCTACTTTTTTTTTTAAGATTTTTATTTATTTTATTTATTTATTTGACAGAGAGAGAGATCACAAGTAGGCAGAGAGTCAGGCAGAGAGCGAGGGAGCAGGCTCCCCGCTGAGCAGAGAGCCCGATGCGGGGCTCGATCCCAGGACCCTGAGATCATGACCTGAGCCGAAGGCAGAGGCTTTAACCACTGAGCCACCCAGGCGCCCCTAAAGTATCTACTTTTTATTCTGCTTTATTAAATGTGTTGATAGGTCGGTGGAATATATTCTTTGCTTTTCAGTAGCTTACTTTCTAAGACCTACAAGTTTTCTTAATTGTGAAAGTGGTTTGAAGGAATAAGCATTATGTAAACCTAATCCTGAAAGGGGAGTCATGAAATTATAATCCTTCTTGATTAATTTAGTATTTTCACAATCATGCTGACTCGAGTGTCCTGATTGAAAAATTGCTGTTGTAGCATTTTCAAGAAACACGAAGGACAGTCCTTAGAGAAAAAAGGTAGAGGGATGAAACATTTGAGTATTTCTACTCCTACCATTTTGATGTTCTTTATCATTGATCCTTTAGTAAACATTAAATAACTAAGTAGGCTAACTCAAAAAACCCAAGGTGCTGTTTGGAAAATGAATCAAAACCTTTTCTCTTTATGGTGAATATGATACCAGTTTTGAGCATGAGCTGAAGGCTAAAAGATTGATTTTACTGATTTCAGAAACTGCTTGGTTGAAATATTAATGTGATGGTATATTTTGGATATTGCAGTTTATTATCAAGATCTGAATTGTGATACTATGTGGAAAAAAAAGATTGCTCGAAACTATAATTAAAATTTTTTTTACTTTGAATTTTACATGTACAGAAAAGTTGTAAAAGCTGTTGTGTTTTTCATCTGTCAAAAGAGTGAGAACATGAATCTTAAAAAGATATTTATTTTGTAGTATCGAGGCTAATAGTCGAATTATGGAATTGGATCCTAACGACGGATCATTAAAAGTGCATTATTCAGATCGGTTGGTGATTCTTCTGAGAGAAGTTCGTCAGCTCTCTGCACTTGGCTTTGTTATTCCTGCCAAAATACAGCAAGTTGCAAACATTGCACAGAAATTCTGCAAGCAAGCAATTATTCTTAAACAAGTATGACATTATATTTTTGAGTATATGACTGTTCTTAGTTCATTACGTTATTATATTTTAAGGGGTTCGTTTTTGAAATTTGATATTTTTAGGTCAATAGAATAGCACAATTTGGACATTATGATTTACTAACTGATTACATTACAAATTTTGCTTTGCAAACCTATGTAGGAATTCATTAATTTGTGGTATTGTTATCGTTAGTCATTCTAAAATCATTTGGAAAAATAGACTGTTATTTCTCTTTTTTTCCTTTTTCTTTCATGTTGTGTGCATGGATCTTAAAGGACCTTCTGATCAGAGAGCCCCCTGTCCTTTGCTTGCCTTCGAGGGGGAGATTCTTAGAGAATTATGGGGCTGATGGACTGGGCACTATTTTTGGTCATTTCATAGGTCTGGCTGTTCACCACTTTGCCATCAGATCATTTTCCTATTTAGAACCAACTGTTATGGCCACACTGTCTTATCTCCTTAATGCAGAACACAAAGCCCTTCCTTACTCAGGCTCTAAGTGGCCCAGCGGGCTTTGGCTCCCACTCCCTACACTCTGAATGTGTCTCCGTGCACTAACCTCTGTTCCCTCTTAGTGGAAAACTTGACGTCATCCTTTAATTCCCCGCTCATAAGCCACTTCTTTGTTGTGTCTTTCTTTAGTTGGTGGTTCCCTATCCTGTATGCGGTGTGCAAATCCCTCTTGGACGCTTTTATGGAGTATTGGATTTCTTTCCTCTTTTCTCCCACTTGAGTAATAGATCGTGGTGGGCAGGCAAGGCGTCGTAGAGGCTGGGCGGTATCTCGGGTATCTCGGTCTCACTTACTCTTTCAGCAAAGCCCTTGAACAGCTGCACTGCCAGCACAGTGTGGTGGGGGAATGAGAATGAATGTTCTGCTGTCCTATTTGGGCACGCGGTCCTCAGCCTCAGCGCGGGTGACGTCTGGGACCAGTTCTTGCTCGTGGGGACTGTCCTATGCAATGTAGGGGGTTTAGTAGTTTCTGTAACCAGTAGCATCTGTCTGCTCCTGACAGTCAAATTCTCTCCAGTCGTTGCCAGATGTCCCCTTCGGTGCACATCAACCGTGGTTAGGAACCACTGGCCTAGCAGCAGAAAGCAAACTAAGCACTGAGTTCTCATTAAATATCAAGGCTTCTGGAAGATACATTATTTATGTTATTTCCATTCAACACCCCGCCCCCCATTTTTCACTGATCTAATTGGGGATCGGATTTGTAACGTAGCTTTTCTGGTGCCACACAGCTAATAAGTTATGGGATTTGATACCAAATCTGACCCCAAAGCTGATATTTATTCCATTATAGTTTATATACTGATGCCAGATATTTGAAAAATTGATAAAATACTTAATTTATTATGAGTACTTTATTAGAAATTTTTGGAAGTCCTTTGAAAGCATAGAGGTGGGAATTTTCAGTTATTTCCTGGGTGAGGGTCGAGGGAGTATCAGATAGATCTTCCCAGAGGAGTGCTGTTTGGTGGGAGTCTGCAAGAGTACCCACATGTTCTCTCGGGGGCAGAGGGGGTAGAGTGGGCGAGCATTTCACATAGAGGGACTGCGTCTTCAAAAACACCGGCTTGCTCACTTTGTGTCTTGTGTACTTAGTGTAACACAACAGGAGCTCAAATGCTGAAGGAATGGTCATACAGTATTTGTATTTCTCCGGGGAAATCTATTTACATGAACTTTTCCTTATGAGCCTGGCCAGATTGCTGTAAGTGTGTGTGCCGCCTCCTGACGGCGCCCAGGAGAAGAATGAGGCCCGAACAAGTCAGCTGTAAGAGAAAGGGAGCAGGGGACGACAGTAGAAAAGACTGTCGCCCCGAACAACTCCTCGGTGTCATATTTATTAGAAAGTAGGTAACAACCAACAATGAAGCCGGAGTAGGTTACACATTGACCTTTAGTCTTGTAGATAAGAAGAAAGGCAAAATATGTCCGGTCACGTAGTGCATGACCTATAGTGAGCAAACCCAAACAAGAGGGTTGTCTAACTAACTGCAGGTGCTCTCCGGGGAAGGGGAGATAACGGAAAAATGAAGCAGGCGGCATTCCGCTCTGAGTGGGCCGGGCGTCCGCAGCTGCTCGGCTTCAAGGACGTGTATCATCCTCTCCCCAGAGGCCCATTGCCAGTACGTGTTTTTTTAAAGTCTATATCTAAGCGTGCTTAGTAACTAATATAATTTCTCGTAGGTTATAGTTTAAGCAGTATATTGTCCTGAGGGATGGTTACAAGTGTGTGTTCTTTTGCTTCTAGTTTTCTTGATTAGGCTTTTTCTTGGACTACTATTGTGGTACAGAATAAGTACAGTGGATATTCTCCACCAAACAAAGCAGATTTTCATATGTACTAGTGGAAGGAAGAGGACTCTCTATAAAATTAGTTAGGAATTTTTTTTTTTCTCAGAGAGAGAGAGAGAGAGAGAGGTGGGTTGGAGGGGCAGAGGAATCTTAAGCAGGCTCCACGCCCAGCACATGAGCCCGACGAGGAGCTCGATCTCCCGACCCTGAGACCGTGACTTGAGCTGAAGTCAAGAACGGGATGCTAAACCGACTGAGACACCTAGGCGCCCCAGTGAGGAAATACTTTTTAAGGACATACTCTGGGCTAGGAATTTTGTGAGGTGCCGGGGACACGAAGATGAAAAGAAAGTCTTTGTAAACTCCTTAGACTCACGCCATGGTGCCCACTTGGTCTGCTTCCTTGAACTTCTCCTTTTCCCCCGCAAGAGTTGACATACCCTCTTCTGTTCATCACGGTACCTCGTAGGGATCTCTGGTTTTTGGCTCACGGATTCATTCACGTAATACTGCGTGCTTTCTACTTGCTCAACGCTGTGCCGGAAGCTGTCATTCTAGTTTGGGAGCTAGCGAGCAAACACATAGTAGGTGGTTGTAGGTAGCGATGAGTACTTTGAAGAAAAAGAGAACAGAAGAAAGATACGGAGTGGTCAGGGTAGGCCTTGCTGAAGGGTAGCATTGAGAGGAGGTACGACAAAGTGACCGCAGAACCACACGGGCGTCTGGAGGACTAACTAGTGTGTGCGGCCAGTTCCTGAGGCAAGACTCACTTGGTGGCTTATAGACGCAGCAGGGAGGGTTCGTGGTGGGGCCGGCGGCCAGTTTATGTGCGATGTTTGTACTGGTGTAGGGCCATGGGTGTTGGATTTGGATTTATTTCTGACTGTATGGGAAGCCACTGGGAGATGGTAGGTAAGAGTTTTAGGATTTTGGATTTTATTCTCAAGTGCACTGGGGAGTCATTGGAAGTTTTTGAGTGGGCAAAAGTATGATATGATTCATGGGTAAGGAAGGACCGGTCTGGCTTCTTCGAATGCTTTGAAAAGACAGTAGGAAGCCACGACTGGAAACGGGCACTGGTCTTGTCAGGAAACAAGGGTGCTCGGACTGGTGTGGCACTGACGGAGGCGGGTGAGATGGCTAGATTTAATACCTGTTTAAGACTAGAGTCAGTAAACATCATTGATTTGGGATGTGAAAGAAAAGTTAAGGACAACGCAAAGATTTTTTTGGTCTGAGAAATGAATTACGTGTTATATACTGAGAAAGGAAGGAACAGGTTTGGAGAGTTGCAAGAATGAAGAGTTGCGTTTTAGCATTTTACATGCTTTACTGGTTTCCTCTATTTCCCTTGATATTGTGAACTTCTTGATTGCAGGGACTGGGTTTTATGGTCTTTGTTTAACGAGCCCCTAGGACATGATTTGGCACATTATAGGAACTCAACACGTAATTGTTGATTGCATGTGTTAATACATGCATAAATGCTACATTAGATATGAAAAATAGTTTTGTTAAATCTTAGCATGAAGATTTAATGAATTTAATGAAGAGTTAATATTTCCATTTAAACAATTAAAAATGAAAACAAATGAAACCCTAAGTATGTTATTTATTATTGATTATTACTAATTAGACTTTTACTTTGTAGGTGGCACATTTTTACAATTCTATTGATCAGCAAATGATTCAAAGTCAGAGACCAATGATGCTGCAGTCTGCATTAGCATTCGAACAGATAATTAAGGTAAATGGACTGTTTATGTTGTTAGATTTAGAATTTACATGTGAGGTTTTTCTGTTTTTTAGTTTTTTAGTATACCCTTCCACTTAACATTGACCTAAGGTTTTATTTTGTTGCCCAATGACTTCCGTCCAACAGTAGATTTAAATGTTTACATTGTTTCACATATGAAGGTGCTGAGTTTGATCAATTGATTTCATGTATATAGTGTACAATTGGTGTGGTATTATATTTACTTATTCACTGAAGTGTGAGGTTCTTACATACTAGAAAAAAATCTGATTTTATAAGTTGGTATTCATTTGTTTTTTATCTGTGCTTGTTTAAATATGCACACATATGGCATTAGAAAAACCTACATAGTTTTTAAACTGTGACTATGTGACTGGTGGCTTTTTGAAATCTACATTTTTACTCTTAACAGAACCTAAAATATTTTAAAAATAAGTAGAAGAGGAATATACCCTTTCCTTCTTGTTTTATTTGAGGGTGGATTGCTAGTTGTGCTCCTCCTCAAGATTACCCCCAGGTTCTGTGACTTTCTCGGAGGACTGATAGGGTGTGGTTGTACCCAGAGCTGATTTATTATGATTTATTTTAACAAGAGGATGCAGAGCAGAGTCAGCACAGGGGAAAGTACATGAGGGCGAGGCCCTGGGGAAACCAGGCGCAAGCTCCCAAGAGTCCCTCCTGGTGGGGTCACACAGGGCGTCCTTCACCCCCCAGCACCCCAGCAACAAGCTGTAGGACGTGTGAAATGGTGTCTTACCGGGAAGACCATCAGTGACTCAGTGCCCAGACGTTTGCTGGGGGCTAGACATGGAGTGATGTTCTGCCTGACATGTACCAAACTTCCAGGTTCCCGGGGGGGGTGGAGTGTTGATCATAAACCACAGTGTTTCGGGGCGGTGAGCTGGTCCTGAGGACGGGGGTGCTGGGAGGCCTCGCAGGTGCAGGCTCAGGTGCCAGGCCTGGAAGCACGCCTGTGGAGGGAAGCCATGCAGACCTGCTCTGCCAACTCTCTTCTGCTCACTAGATCTCAGGCTTCACGTTTCCTACAAGGCAGATACTTCATGTTCTCATTCTTACTCATAATTCACATATAATTCATGTATAATATTCATATTACAAATTCTATTAAAAACATGTTTTTTTATTGCCAGAGCTCAGTATGAGTTTATAGTGGAAAGTTTAAAAAATACTGGCAAACAAAAAGAAAAAAAAATGTTTTAAAATTGTACCATCAAGGGATGGCCATTGTCAATAGTCGTGTATATCCTTTAAACTTTTTTTCTGGGCATGTTTATGAGAGTACTTTTGGGAATGGGGTAAGATTTTATTATTTTTCACCTAATAGATAATGTTTAATTATATACCTTTAGAACTTTTCTTTAATAAATGTATTCAAAGTAGCATCTGTTGATGTTTCTGTGAGAAATTGGATTGTGAGAAGTAAATAACTGCATTTAGCATCTGTTAAATGAGACTGAAGAGTAGATAAAAACTGAGATAGAAGGACAAAGAACAGGGAGGTTTGTTCAATCCCCTTGCCGCTCACTGGACTGGAGAGCAGAGCCTCGTGTTTAAATAATTTCATAATCTCTAGTAATACGGCAGTGGTAATTACTAGGTAAATGCTTTCGCGGGTGTTCCACAAAGGATTCTCTTGGATTTATCATCTTGTTAGTTTCATTCACTTTTCCGCTACTGCTTGAGGGTCTCCCGCGTCCAGGCCTGTTGCTCTGCCTTACCGTTGCCCCCCGTTGTCAAGGACGTCTGGGAGCCTGACTGCTGCCGAGCTCTCTTCTCCTCTCCGTTTTCCCAGATTTGTCCTAAGTGTGTAGTACCCTCTGCACTCACGTGGGGTGGTCGTTTTTGCTTCAGTCATCATATAGGATTTAGGAAATTCACAAGAAGGAGGATAGTTTATTTTCCTCATCCCAGGTTTTCCTTTGCTTTTTGTAGTTCGTGCCAAGAGGACTGCCTCTGGCCGGGCTTCAAGAGCAGGTTTGCTAGAGGCAAAGTCTCTTGGTTTTCCTTTGTCAGAGAATGTTTTTATGCCCCCCCGTTTCCTGAAGGACGTGCTCCTGGCCGCGTGGCCGTAGTTGGAAGGTGCACTGCGGGTTGGGTTTGTGGTCCCTTCTGTGTGAGCGCCGTTTCTTTCCGCAGAAGTGAGCTGCGGCGAGAGGCCTGGGTGAATGTGTGTGCTCGCTGTTCTGCTGGACCCCGCAGACACCGTGCTGATGGGGGCAGGCGGGGCCTTGCGCAGTCTCCCACGAGGGGAGCGAGGGGAGCGGAAGATCAGTGCCCCCTCGGGCCTCGCTGACACCTTCCTGTGACAGGCGGCAGCTCGCAGTGTCCTGAGCCCTGTTCATATGGCTGCGAGGAAGCTGAGGGGGGTCTCAGCTGGCTCTTCGGCCCCACCATCGTTACCTTGCGGGGGTTGCCTTGGCGGGGAACATGGAGCACGCCTGCTTTGGACAAGCGATGGATGGCAGGTCGGCTCTCTGCAGAGCGGTGGTTTCTCTGTCGGTGTTTGGCGAGAGTAGGGCGGGCACTGCAAAAAACGTTTTCTTTTGTTAGGCCACTGTTTTCCTAGTCCGTTGGCCAGAGGGAACAGGCTTCTTCTGGGTGTGTGTGTGTGTGTGTGTGTGTGTGTGTGTGTCCGTGTGTCCGTCCACTGGCCTGCCCTGCATATTTGAGAGACAGTAAGGAAGCATGCCTCTGTGTTGGCTCAGGTCCCCAGGCCTCTCGGTTGTCTGCGTGCTTCCGTTCCTTCTGTGTGTGTTCGTTGTGTCATCTAGGGTTGTTTCGCTGCAAGAAGGAGAACTTGGACGGAATGGAGCTATTCGGTTTTGCTAGACTGCCTTACCATTTATAAAATGGAAAAATTACTATATACTTTTTTATTGCAGATCAGTGATAGGGATAACTGGGCTTAAAATGTCTGTGGGGTCTTTAGGGAAAGAGAAATGCATTTAAATGCTAAATGACGTTTGTTGTACCTTAGAATTCAAAAGCAGGAAGTGGGGGAAAGTCACAAATTACTTGGGATAATCCTAAAGAATTAGAAGGCTACATCCAAAAACTCCAAAATGCTGCTCAGCGACTTGCCACCGAAAATAGAAAACTGAGAAAATGGCACACTATGTTTGGTGAGAAGGTATGTTTTATTTATAAAGTTGCATAGGCTGTGACTAGTATTATTTAAATGATAATTGGGATATAACCTTAAACGCTTTTTTTGGAAGTTTATTACTTAACAGGCTTAAAGTTAGCAGAAATAGTACGGAGTCCACACTTAACCCTTCGACTTCATCTGTCAGCAACTTATATAACCGTAGTGTGATTATCAAAACTAGGAACTAGACGGCTTTGAACTTTTCCAGCTTTCCCGCTGGTGTTTTTTTCTAGGATCCCGCCTTGCATGCAGTCCCCAAGGCTCTGCAGGCCCCCCTCCTCCGCAGGCTTTCCTTTGTTTTATGACCCTGATATTGGTAGTTGTTCCCAGAGTGCCTCTCCGTGGGAGTTTATGCAATGTTTTCCCATCAGATCGGGATGATGCAGTTTTGGCAGAAATCCCAGGCACCGGTCAGGTATGCTGTGTCTCACTAAGGGTTGAGTTAATTGATCCTTTCGTTAAGGGGTGTCTGTCAGGTTTTCCACTGAAAAGTTACTGTTCTTCCAGGGATACTTAGAGACTATTATGATTTAATTTTTAACAGGTGGTAGTTCTTATGAACATTGATCTGCTCCGGCAGCAGCAGCGTTGGAAAGATGGATTGCAGGAATTGAGAACCGGCTTAGCGAGTGTCGAAGCTCAGGTGAGGTGTGCTTTACGTGGTGGCTACCCTTCCAGAATCACCTCCTCAGGGTGTGACTCTAAATTCACGAAAAATCTCGCATGAATTCCTACTTTAGAAGTCTACTGAATTACATAAAAGACCACAAATTGGCCATGCTTTCACATTTAAGAATAAAAAAGGGGTTTCCATTTGCCTTATGGAATGTCAAGTTTCTCAGTTCTGACTCTGTAGTTTCTCTGAAGACTTGGTGCTTCAATTTTGGTCATTGCCTAGTTTCCTTTTAGGCGATCATCACATCCGTAGAACACAAAGCTGAGGTTAGGCAGAAGGCTAAAAAATGAAATCGCTTTTTCAGTATGTGTCCCCCTTTTTTGGGTAGAATTTCATTTGTGCTACCTCTTGTTATGAGATGATGTGTGTGACAGTGGTGGGCACAGAGCCCGCCGCACGGTCGGCGGTAGCGGGATCTTGGCTGAGGATGAGTTCCATGTCCTGCAGAAGTCCATGCATTTCTCAGTTCTAGATCTTGAAGGGAAAACAAAAATGAAAATATTAGAATCAATATATTTATGGCTATATGGAAGCAAAAGAGTGTGTAGGCTGTCCTGTGCATCCTCATAGTTTAAATTGATTGTTTTTCTAAAAATGTGCCATATGGAGTATTTCGGGAGGGAAGGGGAGGAGGAGAGCTGCACTTGATGGGAACCTTAGAGGACCCAGAAGTTCATCAAATAAACCAGTTTCTGGGACTGGTTCTTTAGTTTTGTTTAGTTTTTTGTTTTTAGCATCATAAAATGAAGGCCGCATGTAGAATCCATTTGACACGAATGCCCGATGTTCTAAGTGCTGGTGATGGTTGGTGTATTACCGATGGGGCTAGAGACGTTCGTGTCCGCCTCTGTGTAAAGTGTCGCACTGCACGGAGCCGCCGCGGGGCTGAGTGCTCCACAACGCTGAGAATAAGGTGGTTGGTTTTGGGTTTTGCTTATGACTTGGTGACAGAGAAGCTTTACATGGCAGCCGCATTCCCCTGGTGGTTTTTGAGTGAGTGCTGTGTTTAAACCGCGGCAGGGCTTCCAGGCGAGCGACCTGCGCGCGTGGAAGCAGCACTGGGACCACCAGCTGTACAAGGCTCTGGAGCACCAGTACCAGCTGGGCCTGGAGGCCCTCAACGAGAACCTGCCCGAGATCTGCGTGGACCTGACCTACAAGTAAGACGCGGGGCCCGGCTCGCACTCCGTGTCCGTGCGCTGCACCCGGCCGCCTTCCAAGCCCTCTCCTTGTCTTCAGACAGGGGCGGCTACACTTCCGACCTCCTTTTGAAGAAATCCGGGCTAAATATTATAGAGAAATGAAGCGGTTCATCGGCATTCCCAATCAGTTCAGAGGAGTGGGTGAGGCCGGGGACGAGTCTATTTTCTCTGTTATGATCGACAGAAATGCAAGTGGATTTTTGACTATTTTCAGCAAAGCTGAGGATCTGTTTAGGAGATTATCAGCTGTTTTACAACAACATAAGGTATGGAACGCGCCATTCTCTGTTATTATAACCTTTCATCTGATTGAATTAGTATGAAGTGTGCCGCCTACAGTGTATCTCGTGTGTCCTAACAAAGAGCTGGCAAGGTGGAGAGTCAGAACTGACGATTCTTACACAACCTACGTTTACACCACAGACGAGAAAAAAGTTAGGCTAAGATTTTTTTTGTCTTTTGACTGTTTGAAAATTGAGAAACTGCTTGTTGCACCAACGTGGAATGGGACAGGATTCTGCCGTGTCAGTTTTAATTCCTCTCGGGAAAATATATCCTTTTCTTCATGCTTTGGATCAAGAGCAAAGCATGGAGCGAAGCGATGTCACGAAGATGATGTAACTTTTTACTTAGTTCGCGTGAATCCGACCAGCCCCCCAGAGGTAGGCCCCAGCCGCGTCCCTCGCATTCATCATTTGTGTTGCTCCTGAGACGGATGACTGAGAGTTTACGCAGTCTCTTCACTGCCTCTGTGGTGCTTCTTTTGTAGTTTAGGTTTCTAGAATTGACTGGATCTGGACACTTTCAGATTTGTAGTGTTGGCTTCGCCAAAGTGATTCTGTGAATATATCAGATTTGAGAAGAGAATCTTAAAAAACGGGTCTTTGCGATCTCTTCAAAAAGTTTCACCACCATAATAATATTTTTATACATTATATAGTTTTTTTCCTCTGTCCATTCTTTAAGCTCTGCAGTAATGGCTAATTTGCATAGTTAAGTTGAAATTTACATGGATACCTTACATTTGTCCCTTTTTATCAGTGTTAATAGTTGGACCATAAGCTTTTAAATGTTAATATATTAGTACTGTTTCTTTACTCATAATGTTTTTCATTCTTCAAATAGGAATGGATCGTAATTGGGCAAGTCGATATGGAGGCTCTCGTGGAAAAGCATCTTTCTACCGTCCATGATTGGGAGAGAAATTTTAAAGCACTGAAAATAAAAGGGAAAGAAGTCGAACGACTTCCAAGGTATTGGAAGTTAAAGTCGTATTTATGCACCATCACAGTTTCTGCCAGGAGATGGGGAGGGTACTCCTCACTTGGTGTCAAAGTCAGGTCACCGTCTCCTTTAAAGGTCAGGTCTCCTTTAAACCTCAGCTATGACAGTCGAGTGTCTTCGGCGTAGGACGTTGCTGAGACGAAAGGAAGTTCTCCTCTAGAGGTTCTGCTGGCTCGGACCTAGCCGGGTAGAGTAGACTTGGGCGCTGAGGCCCGGACGCAGACCTGGCGTGCGGATCTCACGGCTGACTCGGGTTTCGTGTCGTTGTGCTTGCTTTCGGAAGGCCCTGGCAGTCACCCACACCGTGCTGCATCTGGGTGTCGCCTTAGCTGCAGGGGACCCTCTGCGGGGCATGTCCTCACCCAGCTGCTCGAGAAGGTAGCTCCCCCATCATTCTGTGAAATTCGTGTCCCTGGAACCACTCTGCAATAAGCTCCATGAGAGGCCTGTTAAATTGTGCACATATTACCTATAAAGGATAATATCACTTTTACTGAATCATTTGTCCATTCTTTTACTAAATATTTGGTGAGCATTTCTATGTGCAAACCTTGTCCTGTGGGAGTATAAAGTTGCTTTATACGCTAGACCGAGAACTCACGTTCTAGCGTATAAAGCCGAGAACTTGCTCTCCGGCAGTGCACTGGGACATGACCAAGTACGTCCACACGGGTGGAGGGGGTTGGCTCTGGAGCGAGGTGGCTCGTGCCCGCTGCAGGAGCTGGACAGCCCCTGAGAGCCTGTGACCCGCGCTGTCCTCGGCTTTCACACAATTACAGCCATACCATTTATCCTGGAGGGTTTTGAGAATTCAGTAACTTGCATATGAAATACTGGTACAGATGAAGTTGTCAGAAAATGCTAGTTACTAGTCATTGTTATTATAAATACCAGATAGAACAGTCTGTTTCATTTTAGAGACTGAACTGAAGATGGAGATGTACAGAGCAATGACATCCCATCCATTTGGGGCAGAATTAGGGAAACTTTCCTTAAGCTAGAAATCTTTGAACTAGAATTTTGACGGCTAGAAATGAGAATGGAAGGTTCAAGCAGAGATTTCCAGGTGAGGGATTTCTTACGCTGAAAATAAGCTGGTTAATTGAGAATTTGATGAACAAATGTTTTATTAGGAACTAGAGGGAAAATTCCTGGAAAGGACTAGTTAAGGAACAGATTTGGGAGAGTGTTCCATTGTAAGGTGGGGAATTTGGATGTTCTTCATATCAGAGTGGTTAGCTGTTGAAGGTTTCTAGACGGACGTGTGTCAGTACCTTTACATTAGGGCCGGCGATCTGGAGCTTGTGAGTCGTATGGTGGAAGAAATAGATCATGGAGGAAGAGAGGTTAGTCCAACAAAACCACAATAATCAATCAAAATGGGAGGTGGGAATATTAGGAGATATTGTCAAATACTTGGAGGTGTTATGAGGTTTTGTCTTTAGCGGAAGATGAGGGATGATGAATAGCGAAGAAACAAATGATGTGTGAGTTTGGGCTGAGATGATTTAGATAACGATATGCCATTAATGGTGGTTTGTAAGGTTTGTGTTGGAGGTTTCTCTTCTCTGTCGGAAACTCTCTGAACCCAGGCTTGCTTGTTGTGTTTGCCCGCTCACGGACCTCTGCTGTTGTCTGTCCATCAGTGTAGACAGCTTTCCTGGTCTTGCCCACCAAAGCTAAACAAAACAAAAAGAACGCCTGTCCTGCATGCCTTTTCTCCAGTTTGCTCTTTCTGGCCAATAAATTAGCAGGAGTTCGTGTAAGCTCAAATACACATTTACACACACCCAGATACTGTTTCATGGCGACTTCTTAGACATAGGCTGAGATTAGGGAAGTGATACTCTCACGCATTTCAGATGCTATAGGAAGGGTATGGTTTGGGGCTAGGCCGTCTAGGGCCATGCCATCCTATCCACGGCCGAAGGGACCCCCATTTTCACGTTACCAATGTTTTCGAGTGACAGGTGAGTTCAGTCTGTTCACGGGATTCTGTAATCCGTGAGTAAAACTCTGCTGCACTCACACTACTTGATGTTACTTCACTCGCGAAACATGGTATAATTAATTTTTCAGGTTTGCTAAAATCATCTCTCAGGTATTAGAAATTTTGACATTTTATGTGTCACAATTTCAAAAATTATATAAAATTTCATGTAGTAAACAAACTGGCCCTTAATGTTTTGCTGGTGATGAACTGGAGTTTAAACCTTTGGAACTAGTGAATGATTGAGAATAAATAAAGCTTTAAGGGAAAATTATATTCTTAAACTAGAAGTGAGGATTTAACTCATACAGTTTGCTGTTTAAAATGTCACCTGGCTCTGTGCCTCAAAAAAGATGAGTAGCTTTCTAAATAATCTTTGTGACCATAATTTCCAGCCTTCTTTTAACTTTGTGTAGTTTAAGATAAATAAGAGATTTCTTCAGAGGAACAAGTCTGGTTCAACTTCTCTTTACTTAGAACATTACAATTTGCGTTAAGGATACCGTGCAGTTAATGTTCTTAAAAATGAATGCCCTTTTTCTGATCATTAAAACAGCACATTTGTTGTATAAATTTTTTAAAATGTAGAAATTGCTCTTAATATTTGATGTTTTGGAAATATTAGTACATATACTTATAAAATTTGGGCTATACTGTATCCTGTTATTTAACACTAAATAAATAAATGTAATAATATATTATTAATTAATAATGAATAATTATTTAAATTAAAACAAATTTAAAATGAAATTTAAATTGAATTAAATTATAATAAATAAATTTGTCTTGTTATTACCTAGTCCTCAAAAAACTTGATTTTTAATTGTGTGGGTATATAATACTTTAGCCATTTTTGTATTTAACTTTTTTATTATTTTTCACTATTATAATTGATGGTTTGAAGAAGATACTTGTATATAAATCTTGGAGGTTGTTCTGGAAATTCCCTTAGGGTAAATTCTAAAGGTGGAGTTAGTAAGATAAAGAATACGCTTATTTTAAAATTACTTGATAGATGCAGCTGAATTGCTCCTCACAAAAGTTGCATGGTTTATACTCTGACCAGCAGTTCTGAGAGTTCTGTTTCCCCACACAATTGAAGATATGAATTAACAATTCATTACATGTTTTTTAATTTGACAGGTATAAAATGGTATCTTACTGTTTTATTGTCTTAGTGCCTTTATATTCCCCCTTCTGTCTTTGTTTTCTTTTCCTTATATTTTTGTTTGCACTTTGCAGAATAGGGAATTCATGTTATAAATATTCAAGTAAGTACATTACATGCTGTGACAAGTAAAGGGCTTGTAAATATTTAAATATATTCATGTGAGACTCTAAAAAACTGTAGTATTGTAACAAAATCATCGTTTAATGAAAACTTTGTAGTAGTACGTGGAAAGCATTTTTACTAAATGAAATCTAAATGTGCTTAAAGATCACAGTAGTACTTTCTGATTTACATTTCGAAATGTATTACATAAAATCATTATAACGAGACTCTTTTTCTCTAATAAGTGTTTCTCATGTCATGTATGTCCATTGGAATTTTTCAGTGCGGTCAAGGTAGATTGCTTAAATATTAATTGTAACCCTGTGAAGACTGTGATTGATGATCTCATCCAGAAGTTATTTGATATGCTTGTTCTTTCTTTGAAGAAGTCCATCCAGGGTAAAGACACTTTTTAATTTTTATCTTAACTTAATTTTATACGTGAAGGCATATTTGTATTTTGATAGTTATGAAATGTGAAGCCCAATGATGAAGCCCAATGATGATTAAAATCAACCAACCTAGAAAGTATTATGAAATGAAGTGTGCTTAAAATAATTTTAATAAAGTAGGAAAGTCCATATCCAACTCTTACGAGGTCTAAAAATGAAAAGCTTTTTTACTATTTGTAGTATGAGCTAGTATCAGTTTGTTGTATATGTTACTGACAAAGGTAGGTAATTCTGCTAGAATGTATTTCTTCTTATCTCTTCTTCTTATCTCTTATCTGTATCTCTTCTTATGTCTTCAAATTACTACTGTTTTCCAAAATACCGTATTGTTTCTTTTTCCATTAAACTGAGGTGTTCTAACTTATTATCTAAAAGACTGGAAAAGTTAACAATTTTGAATAAAATTTACTAATAATGAGTATATTTTAAATCCTCAAAATTTTGAGGTATAATATGAAACAACTAAACTTTCATGACAAATTTCTTTGCTTATTCTGTATTATAAAATTTTGTTGTATGAGCCAATGGAAATTTAAGTTTTAATGTACGCTATGTAGCGATCACTTCTAACACTGATTTTAAAATGATGCAAAGGAGTATTTTTGGTGATGCTAACATTCTACATCAATGTCACCTATTCAGCTCACCTACATGAAATTGATACATTTGTTACTGAGGCCATGGACGTGTTAACAGTTATGCCCCAGTCTGTGGAGGAGATAGGCGATGCGAATTTACAATATAGTAAGCTACAGGAACGGAAACCAGAGGTGAGAATCGCAAAGTAAAGCTATTGATTTATTTGTAGTGTACTTGAGATGTTTCAATTAGGCAATATTATATGACTATTTAGAAATGTCCTATAATTTCAGTATTGTAAGGAAGTCCATATAATTTGGTCCAATTGGTCAGCTCGTGATTGGACTCTTGCTGTCACATTGGTGCAGTGAGACAGTAACAGTCATATTTATTACTGTCTTCAGGAGTATTTACAGTCTGTTTTATGACGTGCCATGTTAGAGTAAGACCAAACTTAAATAATTCATGCTGTTACTTCCAGGGTTGTAACTTTAGGATGCCAGAGTGTGAAGTTAGAGCAGAATTAGGAATACATACACACACACACACACAACACACATACACACACACACGGATTGTGGTTGATTTTATTTATATTATGGTTGATTTTAACTGTTTAGAAGAAGAGAAATAATTCAGATCAGGAAACAAACTTTTATGTGTCCCTCCTGTGAGATAGACTTAAAATTATTAGGATAGTTCAGAGGTAAGTGAAATAATACACCTTCACGGTGTAACACAGGGAGGTCAGAGAAAGAGGAATGAGCGTGTTCCCTAGAGGTTTGGCTTGAGTGGCTGGGAAGCTGCTGGTACCGTTTCCTGCGAACGGGAATGCCTGGAGGAGGGAGGTGGTGGGGACAGATGTCCGATGGGAGTCGAATGAGGAATATGGAACTTAGAGTAGAGACTGGGGATGAAAACTGGAGCGCCATCTTTATGTGCATGAGGTGCGGAGCTGTGGGACGGACCAGCCCCCTGGTCGATAGCAGATGGCAGACGCTGTGGGGGCAGGTAGAACACCCCACAGTCAGAGGGGAAGCGTGAGAGGAGTGCAGAGGAGCTTGAGAATGAGGTGGGAAGAAGACCCGGGAACGGGAAGAAAAGACATGGATGTCGCACGCGAGGGCAGTGGGCGAGGCAGGAAGAGCTTCACAGGATCTCTGGCTCGGGAGCCACAGTCAGGATCACGGTCGATCCCGTCGGTGCTGGGGAGTCGGCTGGGCTCTACGCAGCAGGTTGTTAGAGAATTGTGTTTTGATGTCTCTCTGTTGCTGTGTGGATTGGAAGGAGGAGGAGTGGGGGCAGGCTGACGAGGACACAGTCGTCATGTTTTTTCAGGGTCATCTAAATGAGAGCCTTACTTTGTTCTTTCCCTTCTCCTACCGAGTGTCCCAGTGCACAATGGCTCGATTCCATGTTCAGTTGTCCTTTTCTTTTTTTTTATATGACAGAGAGAGATCACAAGTAGGCAGAGAGGTAGACAGAGGGAGAGGAGGAAGCAGGCTCCCTGCTGAGCAGAGAGCCCGATGTGGGGCTCGATCCCAGGACTCTGAGATCATGACCTGAGCCGAAGGCAGAGGCCCTAACCCACTGAGCCACCCAGGCGCCCCCAGTTGTCCTTTTCTTAAGGGCCTTCTTCAAGACTTTCCCTCTCTGTTGAGTAGAATAGTTTATTTATGCTCTTAGATAATCCCTAATCTTAGTTCTTTTAGAAGCCCTTTTAGCATTTTTTATGAGTGGAACTCATATAATCAGAACTTGACCTTGAATAGTGCTGTAGCATTGTCTATGAATTCACGGTGTCATTCAGTCTGTAGGGGCACCTTTATGATCCTTTTTAACTCTCATGTTAGAGGGCCTTAGCTGAGTTTGCATATAATAATAACTAAGTTTTAGGAGCTTCATATCCAGGAATTTAACAAATCATTTCAAAGCAGAAATCTTGATTTTAAAAAAGCAAGTCATGGAACAAATTAGAATAAATGAACCTCAAGAAATTTGATAAAATAGTTTGTTTTTTATGTGTTATTTCTTCAACCTTTAGATTTTGCCCTTATTCCAAGAAGCTGAAGATAAAAACAGACTTTTACGAACTGTGGCAGGTGGAGGTTTGGAAACAATTAGCAATCTGAAAGCTAAGTGGGATAAATTTGAGTTGATGATGGAAAGTCACCAACTTATGATTAAAGACCAGGTAAGAACCTTTTAGTCATTTTCTTAAAATGAAAACTTGATTTTTTTTTCTCACTTAAGATCTCTTGCTTATCTCTATTCCATTACAGTTCAGGTAGATAAGAATTTTATATTGCTGGGGAAATTAGCCTCCTCAGTACTTCCAAGTGGTAAAACACTTCACATAGTTTATCTTCACTTCCTGCCATACAAAAGAATGCATCTCATATTCTTTTCAGTTTTTCTTACGAGTGAATTTGTTTGCCTACTACGTATGGTGTCTTTTTTTTTTTTTAATATTTTATATATTTATTTGAGAGAGAGAATGAGAGAGAGAGAGCATGAGAGAGGGGAGGGTCAGAGGGAGAAGCAGACTCCCCGCTGAGTAGGGACCCCGATGTGGGATTCGATCCTGGGACTCCAGGATCATGACCTGAGCTGAAGGCAGATGCTTAACCAACTGAGCCACCTAGGCACCCGTTCTATGGTGTCTTTCAAGGGACAACCTGGTAGTTATACACATCTATTGAATGTCCGTCCTGTTGACTGAACTTACTCTCCGGTGCGGGAGACCAGGCCCCCCTCATCGAGCAGCCGTATGCTCAGGCGGGACAGCTCTAGGCCTCGGGAGACCGGCCCCCCCCCCCATCGAGCAGCCGTATGCTCGGGCGGGACAGCTCTAGGCCTTGGGAGACCGGGCCCCCCCTCATCGAGCAGCTGTATGCTCGGGCGGGACAGCTCTAGGCCTCGGGAGACCGGGCCCCCCCCCCATCGAGCAGCTGTATGCTCGGGCGGGACAGCTCTAGGCCTCGGGAGACCGGGCCCCCCTCATCGAGCAGCTGTATGCTCAGGCGGGACAGCTCTAGGCCTCGGGAGACCGGGCCCCCCCTCATCGAGCAGCTGTATGCTCGGGCGGGACAGCTCTAGGCCTCGGGAGATC
>CM052884.1:912514-944969 GCA_028534135.1 Potos flavus
CGCGCGCGACCAAACTTGGCGCCGTCGCAACCACGCCAAAATACACGTGCTGAACGCTCTCAGTTTGTGAGAGGAGAGAATTCTCAAACCGACAACCTGGCTCCAGGTGCGTCCTCTGCCTCGTCCCATCACAACGAGTCAGTCGTCGGAATATAGCAATTCCATCAATAGGTGTACATCAGGAGAGTTGCCAGCTGATTCTTTCAGAAGGAAATGTGTTTTGAGGCCCAACTCTGTCTACCTAAGTTAAGGAAAAACTCTATAAACTACAGCTGGAATTGGAATCTGTTTTCCCTAAAACTTAGAAATTTTGAGAATTATTTGATGTGTTGATATTATTAATTGCATAAGGAAGTTTTGAAAATAATTACATTTGAGTCTCTAACGTGGTTCTGATTTATGAAGATCATAAGATTCAGGGAATTAATTTACATGAGTTTTAAAATACAAGATAGATTGATGATTGTATAATACAGTTGCGGGTTTCTTTGCCTTAGTTGTATGTCTTTGTATCATTACCAGTAACTTGAGAGACTTTTTAGAAAACCTTCCAATGTATTAATTGAGGATGGCATACCTTACCTGCTTCGGAATGACTAAGTTTAATTTCAGTTTGTGCTTTAAAAGGTTTCTTCTGGTAAAAAAGTATTTTGGGTGTTTTTCTATGTTAAGAGCTCTAACTTTTTTGTCACCGTTTTAGCTTTTTAACTAGTCCCCCGCCACCACGTTTGTGCGGTTGCACAGAGCGCTCACACTCACACTCGCCGTCTCCCTCGCGCAGGGCAACGCTCCCAGGCTGGTTTACACGCCGCTGACGGACAAGTGCTACCTGACCCTCACGCAGGCCATGAAGATGGGGCTCGGAGGGAACCCCTACGGGCCGGCGGGGACGGGGAAGACGGAGTCGGTCAAGGCCTTGGGTGGACTTCTTGGAAGACAAGTTTTAGTTTTCAATTGTGATGAGGTAGAATGCCTAATTACAGACTGTATAATAGTGTGTTAGTTGTGGGTTTGGATTAGTATTCATGTACTTATATATGAAATGCCCTGTTTTAAAATCACTTTATTTTTGGGTAACTTGCAAATAGAATTTGTTTTATTTGAACAAAAAAATGGAGAGAGGTTGCAGAGAATATAGTGTCAGAACTTTTCTAAAGGGAACTAGTGCAAATAAATTTAAATACAGAATGAAGGATTATGTTAGTAGAAAAGAAAAATGTTTTTGTTTTGTTTTGTTTTTAATTAGTGAGTCATTAGTTGCATATAACACGCAGTGCTGGGGCGCCGGGGTGGCCTCGTTGGTGAAGCGTCTGCCTTTGGCTCAGGTCATGATCTCGGGTCCTGGGATTGAGCCCCGCATTGGGCTCCCTGCTCTCAGGGAGTCTACTTCTCCCTCCCTCTGCTGCTCCCCCTGCTTGTGTGCTCTCTCTCTCTCTCTCTCTCTCTCTCTCGCTCTCTGTCAAATAAATAAATAAATCTAAAAAAACCCCACAAAAAAGCAAACTGCCCAAACACCCAGTGCTCGTCACATCATGTGTCCTCCTTAATGCGCATCCCTCATTTACCCCATCACTTAACCCCCCTCCCCTCCAGCAACCCTCAGTTTGTTTCCTAGAGTTCATTCCTGTGTGCAATTTCAGAAACCAAACAAATGAATATAGGGGAAGGGAAGGAGAAATGTTTTTAGTAAGGACAATAGTGAACAGAAAAGAGACAAAAATAAATTTATTTCGAAAATACCATTTTCAAAACATTTTGTGTAGGCTTTGTATTTCAACCTAAGATTAACTAAAAGTCTTGTATCTGTTTAGTTCTGTGTACTTCCCAGAACACTTCCACATGAGTTATTTTGTTTATTGTTGGAAACCACCCTACAAAGTGTAGCTATTTAATTTGTGCTTAAAAAAGAGCAAAAGAGGCACCGGTGGATGAAACGATTACCTTGCCCCTAAATGTCCAAGTATTAAGTGATTGTTAGAGATCCTAATTACTTTTTCGCGGATACAGTTTTTGCTGTTCTTTTTTAGGGCATCGATGTGAAGTCCATGGGACGAATTTTTGTGGGTTTGGTCAAGTGTGGGGCCTGGGGCTGTTTTGATGAATTCAACAGACTGGAAGAGTCCGTGCTGTCGGCCGTGTCCATGCAGATCCAGACGATTCAAGATGCTCTGAAGAACCACAGGACTGTGTGCGAACTGCTTGGCAAGGAGGTAGAGATACATTGGGAATTTAACTTTGCATTACCCCCACTCAGGCAAACATTCGGTCTTGACTTCTCCCGGCGCGCCTGTTCACCCTTTTTACCTGTGGATTGTCCGAGGCGTCACCCCCTCTGGCGGTCCTACTTGACCATGCACCTTCGAAGTTTCGGTGCGGAGTATTCGGTTTATCCCAGGCCCTGCCGGCGTTTCCGGGGTGCTTACCGCGGGCCGGGCCCGCGCGGGGTGCTCCCGCTGCCATCTCCCTGCACAGCCGTCGGGATCCTGCCAGGGACGGGGTGCTGTGCATTTGCCACCTTCGGGGTGGAGCGGGCATGGCCCGGTGAGGGAGGAGGAGGTTGCGGGGCTGGGACCTGACCCCGCCACTGTCTCCGTCTGAGGCTCTGTTTCCGTCCCTGTTCTGCACGGATCTTACAGCAGGAAGCACCTCGCTGTTTTTCTCTTCCTCGCTTTCCCCGTCCGAAATACAGACTCACGTCATGAGAGCGAGAACTTACCTGTGTAGAAAGTGTGAGCTTGTCTGTGTGGTCGTAATGATGAAAACACTGAAAGTTCAAAATCCTGTGAAATTATTCTCTAATCCGTAATAACACTTTCACAGGACAGGTTTTTCAGGGCAGGGGAGTAAGACCAGTTCTGAATTATTAGCATGTTATTTACATGCAAAAAAAACAAACAAGTTTTTACTTTTCTGCCGTCAAAATTTACTTTCTTACACACCGTTTTTCTCCTTTTCTCTTGTAAAAAGCTGAGGGAGTTGTCCTTTCTCCCAGTCAGCACCGATCTTTCCTTACACTCTGGAATCTCCTTCGCACGGACCTTGTCCTTGTTACTCCCTCTGTGATGGGTGCCCTTCCTCCTCTGTCCCTTCCTCTTTGGCTTTGAAACATAACCTCGTCTTTTCCTTTTCAATAACATACAGTGTCATGTGTAATAATATTTGATCTAATTAAAACATAAGCCAACCTTCCCTTCACTCATCTTTCCAACCAGTTCTCTTTCTCCTTTCTTTCCTTTCTAGCCAGATTTTTTTGCTCTAGGTATTTCTGCTCACTTCCCACTCATTGTCCGCACACTCCGAGCGGGCTTTCAGTGTGCCGTTGCAGGCGCCCCTGCCAGGGACTCTTGTGGTCTCTGCTCTGCCCTGCAAAAGCGTCAGTCACACGGTGCTTGCTTAGGACTGGAAGCTTCAGAAGGACACAGACCGTTACTGGCTCTCGCTCAGTGCTGTGCTGTCTCTGTGTACCCAGCAGAGGCCTGAAACCAGGAGGCTTTCAGTGGGCATCTACAGCTCACAAAACTGCTCATGAAGGACCTCTGCAAGTGGTGGTGCTCCTAGGGAGCTCATTGTACGTTGTTGCCAGGGTATAAGATTTCTCAGTAGAAATCTGTACAAGAAAATTTGCTTTAGCAACCTATTTTATATTTATAGTTACAAATATTTAATGCCCATGTTTTAAATTAACATTTCAGGTAGAAATAAATTCTAATTCTGGAATTTTTATCACAATGAATCCTGCTGGAAAAGGTTATGGAGGAAGACAGAAGCTACCTGACAATCTTAAACAGCTTTTCAGGCCAGTAGCCATGTCTCGTCCAGACAATGAGCTTATTGCAGAAGTTATTCTGTATTCAGAAGGCTTCAAGGATGCCAAAGTCTTGGGCAGAAAATTGGTAGCTATCTTCAATCTATCCAGGTGAGTTTTCCTCTCTTAAATATTTTTGTATTTTTTGGTTCCAGTGATTGATTATGGATTAGTGATCATTTTTCACATTCGTCCAATGTGATTTAGTGATTTTCATATTGGTGATTATATTGTACTTAATGTATCGATAGGGAAGATTCTAGTTTGAATAATAAAGCATCTGACTCAAAACTGTTCTCTTTAAATGCTATTAATTTGATTTTTCTTTTCTGCAAAATATTTTTATTGGGGTGTTCCAGCTAAACGATGTTGATCAAAGGAATTTATCAGCAGACCCTTCAAAGTCTATGTTCTTTGGAGGGAATCTTCCACAATTTTTCTTATGTCTTATTTCTAGTAATAGCAATGGACTTGTAGCTTCTTTGGGCGACCTACAGTTCTGGTTCATATTACTTAAGAGCTGGTGAGAACTGGAGTGCCAGAAACAGAGCCAGATGGGCGGATTGCATAGTTGGGGGTAACGGTCAGAGGCGCTTGACCTTTAGCGTCTTCGGGAAGGTAATTAGCCAGCTCACGACAGGTTTACCCTCATCCTTGGGAGTCATCGGTCTGCAGTGTTTTACTGGAGTGATCATGTCCTGTGTCTGGGTCCTTTTCATACATTGATTGGAGTATCAGTACTCATTTCTATGTGTCTGTAGTTATAGTCCGTGTTTCTTTAAATTTAGTGATGAAATAATGTCTTACAGCTATGTAACGCTTTGTGATTTCTGTGTCTACTTAAGGGAACTTTTGACGCCTCAGCAACATTACGACTGGGGTCTGAGAGCCTTGAAGACTGTTCTTAGAGGCAGTGGAGGCCTTCTTAGGCAGCTGAAGAAAAGTGGCATTAAACAGAATGGTAGGATTCATTATTCAGATAGTCTTATTTTTTAAAAAACCTTTAATTTAGAACACTTTTAGATTTATAGAAAAGCTATAAAGATGGTTTTTAAATACCTGGCCCCTAGTTTCTCCTGTTGTTAACATTTTATTTTATTTTATTTTTTTAAAGATTTAATTTATTTATTTGACAGAGAGATCACAAGTAGGCAGAGAGGCAGGCAGAGAGAGAAAGGGGGAAGCAGGCTCCCTGCTGAGCAGAGAGCCCGATGCGGGGCTCGATCCCAGGACCCTGAGATCATGACCTGAGCCGAAGGCAGAGGCTTTAACCCACTGAGCCACCCAGGCGCCCCCTGTTGTTAACATTTTATATTAGCATGCTCTATTTATTACAACTAGTAGACCAATATTGATAGTATTTTTTTAACGGAAATCCATACTTCATTCACATTTTCCCTAGTTCTTATCCAATGCTCTATCATAACTTTAAAATGTGCATTAAATACTAAATAGTTGTGATATATAGAGAAATAGTCTAGTCCACTTCTCCTCAGTCTGTGATGTGTGTTAGAATCACCCAGAGGCTTGTTCAGACCCCAGTGTTGGGTCCCAATGCCCAGCTTCCTGATTGTGTAGGTCTGGGGCAGCGCCTGAGAATTTCTCTCTTCTGGAAACAAGAACCATAGAAACTGACAGGGATTTTCTTTTTCAAAGAGATAGGATAACAAGCAAAATTACCCTTTAAAAAAATCTTAAGATTACAAAAAATACCTTCTAAGTGTAGAATAATTTTAGATTTACAGTAAAGTTGTAAAGATAGCATTCCCATTGTTTCCTCTTACTTCCTATGATACATTTGCCCCGACCAGGGAGCTAAGGCCGGCGTATTACTGTTAACTAACGTCTAGACTTCATTTAGATCCCCCTGTTCTACCGTTAATGCTCCTTCTGCTCCAGAATCGAGGCTAGCGCGCCTCACGGCCTTCAGCCGTCACGTGTCCTTAGTCTCCTAGCTGCTGTGATGCGCTCTCAGTCAGGCTGGCTTGGTTTCCCGGGGACAGGTCCTGTGTCCTGCGCACTCTTCACCCATCTGGGCTTTGTGGCAATGTTTCTCTCATGATGAGACCGGGGTCTGAACACGTGGGAAGAACACCAGAGAGGTGAAGGGCCCATCCTTGCGCATCCCTGAGACGCTCATGTGCCCGCGTGTGCACAGCGAGCACACGGCATCACCGCCGATGCCCGCCTTCCTGGAGGATTTCAGTATTTGCCCGGTGCTCTGTAGCAATACCTGGCAGTTATTCTTCTCCTCTTTCCCTGCTGTACTTTTTGGAAGCTAGTGACTAAACATGGCTCACCTTCGAAGCAGGCAGGCAAGGGTTACTCTCCATCTCCTAGAGGGGGAATCTCTCTAAATGTTATTTGAAACTCTTTTTTAAATAAGATTTGTCTCTTCCATCCTATTTATGTATTTAGCAAATCATCTCTTCAGGTCAGACTCATGATATTTTACTCTACTTTACCACCTTTTTTCCCCATTTGTGTAAGATAAATGATTCCCCCACTCATGGGTGTGGGCCTTCATGAAAGGCCAAATATTCAGCCCTCCAGATTGGTATGGAAAACGAAGCCTGGTTTGCCAGGGGGGCTCAGTAGGTTAAGCGTCTGCCTTCGGCTCAGGTCATGATCCTGTGGTCCTGGGATCAAGTCCCGCATCGGGCTCCCTGCTCAGCGGGGAACCTGCTCCTCCCTTTGCCCCTACCCCCTTCACCCCCCTGCTCGTGTTCTGTCACACTCTCTCTCTCAAATAAATAAATTCTTAAAAAAACCCAAAAACCAAAAACCAAAACCCAAACTAAGGGGCCCCTGGATGGCTCATTTGGTTAAGCGTCCAACTCTTGATTTTGGCTCGGGTTATGATCTCAGGATCCTGAGATCGAGCCCCGCGTTGGGCTCCATACTCGGAGTCTGCTTAAGATTCTCTCCCTCTGCCCCTCCCCTCACTTCTTAAAAAAATGAAGCTGCTTAGCTCTATTATTGGGTTGGCACATGCCAGGGAAGAGAAGTCATTTGGTGAGCTACTTAATTATTACTATTTTTCTTTTGTCTATCTCTGCTGATTTTTAAGAATTATTGAAACCATACCTGTAGTAATTAAAGATGGCTTATTAATGCTTGAAATAAGCTCTATTGTGGCCATGCCTCTTTGCATATACTTAAACAAGGAAATATTCAGCAATTATAGAGAAATACCAGACGAAGGATGGTTTTTCGTCTTCACAGATATATCTTATCTATCAGCAGCTAATATCCTTGAAAAAGTAAGAATCTCGCAACGATGTTTGTATTTATATTTAGCTTAGGGATGGGTTTATGAATCATTTTTGAGCCAGTCTGATTAAAGATTGTTGCTCAGTTAGTTTTTAGTGTCAGGACTTAGAATTTCTGGGAGGCAGTCCTGGTGGGTTTGGAGCTGCCTGAGTCTGAACTGAGTTGATCTGGGGGTGAGTCCGGCTATTATACTGCTCTGCTTCTTCGCGTAAATCTCTTAAGCCCTCAGAGATTTCATATCTTCACATATAAAATCAGAATAATGTAACAGTTTCTTACTTTATACAGCTGTTATAAGGATCGCATAAAAATGGTACATTTCTATAAAATTATAAGTGCTAGTGACTTCTATTTTATTTTTTTTTAAGATTTATTATTTTTTTTGAGGGAGAAAAAGAGCACATGTGAGTAAAGGGAGGGATAGAGGGAGAGAGACTCTCAAGCAGACTCCCTGCTGAGGCCTGAGCCCGACACGAGGCCTGACCCCAGGACCCCGAGATCATGACCCGAGCCACCTAGGTGCCCCAGTGATTTTTATTATTAATTAAAGTCTGGGAACCTTGGGACTCAAATTCTATGGAAAGGAGTCCGGAACTATACTTAGGGATCCTTATTTCTCATTGGTCAAAAGATAGTAAGGTAAGCCTGTCAGTTCACAGGGTGTCACAGGGCTTTACCTGTTACTAAATTCTAGCACATCATGTCGTTATGAGTAGCACATCGTGGTGCTTGAAGATTGTGTTTACAGGTATTAAAACTTTCTAAAGTCAGTAACTAATCATTTGAAATGAAACTTTTTCTCCAGTTGATGAAAGTCATATTGTGGTACAAGCCCTGAGGCTTAATACCATGTCGAAGTTTACATTTGCTGACTGCTCGCGGTTCGACGCGCTGATTAAAGACGTGTTTCCCGGGATCGACTTCCGAGAAGTGGAATACGGTGAGCTGAGCTCTGCACTGCGGCAGGTCTTTGAGGAGGCCAGCTACGAGATCACGCCGAATCAGGTAACCATCAGGATACATTGCTTTGAGCGTCCAACTCTTGATTGTGGTTCAGGTCATGATCTCTGGGTCATGAGTT
Organism: Potos flavus; assembly: GCA_028534135.1. Lineage (NCBI taxonomy): Eukaryota > Metazoa > Chordata > Mammalia > Carnivora > Procyonidae > Potos > Potos flavus. Next base: position 920,674 of record CM052884.1, read on the forward strand.
TGAGTCCCGCATCCGGCTCCCTGCTGGGTTTGAGTCTGCTTGTCCTTCTCCCTCTGCTCCTCCCCCCACTTGCACTGTCTTTGTCTCTCTCTCAAATAAATAAATAAAATTTAAAAAAAATACTTTATAGTATATTGATCCTTTCTCCTAGTTAATTCCTTATTAACTATCGTTATCTTTTATTTTTCCATTTAAATCTCACTTACTCATGGATGCCTTCCCTGATCTTTGAGTCCAGATGAGGTTTCCTTGCGGTGTGTTTCATTACTTTTCCTATATGTACTTATTAACACTTGATCATATATTTAATTAATACTGATTTTTCCTCACCGGGTAGTAGTGTTCATGGAAGGTGGGATCCATGTCTGGTTTTTTTTAGAGATCTATTTATTTGTTTATTTGGCACATAGAGAGTATGCACAAGCAGGGGGGAGGGGCTGAGGGAGAGCGTGAAGCAGACTCCCCACTGAGTGAGGAGCCTGATGCAGGACTCGATCCCAGGCTCCTGAGATCATGATCTGAGCTGAAGGCAGACTCTTAACTGACTGAGCCACCCAGATGCCCCAGGATCCATGTCTATTTTTCTCATCATTTTATTCCTGGTGCCTCTTACAGACCATAGCCCATAATAGAGCCATCATATATGTTTTTGAAAATTGATTCCATATGATTTAGTTTCACTTTGACGGTTTCTTAGGAGAAATTATTTTTAGCAGCTTTTTTTTATGTAGCACAAGTACATGTTCAAAATGAACATTTTTCCATCAGGTGTTTTTTTTTTTTGTGAGATACAGAATATAAATCCATAAATCAAAAAATGAATAAAGTAATGAATATATTATATTTGAATGAGTGAATAAGATAATGAACATATTGTATCGTCAAATGACTTGGAAAGTATATGTGTTTCTTGTAAAGAAATACTGGATTTAAAGATCACAGTGTAAATGTGTTCTGAGTTGTTTAGGGGTTACTTTGTTGTAGAGGAGAGCAGACTGAAGTTATGTGCTCCAGATCGTGTGCAATCATGTTTGCCTTCTACCAGGTCAAGAAGGCTTTAGAGCTGTATGAACAGTTACGCCAGAGAATGGGAGTCGTCATCGTTGGCCCGAGTGGGGCTGGCAAGTCGACCCTGTGGAGGATGTTACGGGCAGCGCTGTGCCGAATTGGCAGAGCTGTCAAGCAGTACACCATGAATCCCAAAGCTATGCCACGCCATCAGCTGCTGGGCCATATTGACATGGACACGAGGGAGTGGTCTGATGGCGTTTTGACCAACAGCGCTCGCCAGGTGGTCCGAGAACCTCCAGGTGGGTCTGTGTTGATTGATTCACTGCTTTCCTTAGTCCTTTTGAGAGGATGACAGGACTAGTCTCTAGCGCTGTCCCATTGAAGTCTTCCGACGACCGTAAACTGCCTTGTTAGTGATGAACCTGACTGTTTACTTCAGAGGGACCCACGACGAGCTGTCATGCCGATCTAGACTGGATGGGAACGTCCGATGCAGTGGAAGCTCGGAGTGGTCCGGTGGATTGTAATTCATGACGACATTAAGTTACTGAAAAACACAAGATCTTTGCTGGGTTCATATCTCAGTGCCTCACAAATAAGATGACAAATTTTATTTGGGGTTTAAATCAGGATGTGTGTGTGTGTGAACTTTTAACTCACGATTTGGAATACAGTGTTTTGAATAATTTTGAAAATTTAAGTTATAAAACAGTAGACTTCTTGCTCTCAATTTTTTGATTTGGTGTTTAAAGGGATTTTTGGCCACAGTCTGAGAAGCCTTCCTACTTTTTATTAGGTCATAATTAAAAGTTTTTCTAAGCCAGTGAGGGAAGGGTTTAGAACTGAAACATTGAAAGAAATTTTCCATGTAGTTTTTCATTTTCACTGTGATTAATAATATCACAGTAAGTAAAAACCCAATATTGCTTGTATTGATTTGTCACACTTTTATGGGTGATATTTTCCTCTTTGAATTGTCTCAAAGATCTAAGTACTCTTGAAACCACTCTCATTTTAGGAAGAATGGATTTAAAAAAAAGGTTTGTCTCCGAAAAACCTTGTGTACAGAGCACTGCTTCTCCCAAGTAGGACGCTAAAAATGGATTTCCTATATTTTCTACAAGAGATACTCTATTCTTATGACCTGGTAGAAGACAAAGTTGTGGGGAATATCGCACAGGGTCATGGGGCTGGAATAGCCCAGTCTTGCACACCATCTCTTCCTTTACGGAGGTCCCAGGTGTGTGTGTCTGGGGACAGGTAGGGCGTTGGCACACGGCTCGTGGCGAGCCTTTGGCCCGCGGAGCACTCCTGCGGTGCAGGTTCACAGGGAAGATCTCAGCGCGTTCTACTTCAGCTCTTTGTAATATAAAATAACACTTGGGAGAAATTACTTCTGCAGAGTAAGAGATGGTTATTTTATCCCTTAGTTTTAGTTGTTATCACTGTGTCTAGTTTTGTTGTACGTCCGCTTCTTTGTTTTGAAAGCAGATGTCAGCTCCTGGATAATCTGTGATGGTGACATTGACCCCGAGTGGATAGAGTCCCTGAACTCCGTTCTGGATGACAACCGACTGCTCACCATGCCCAGCGGAGAGAGGATTCAGTTCGGCCCAAATGTTAACTTTGTATTTGAAACTCATGATTTAAGTTGTGCCTCGCCAGCCACGATCTCTAGAATGGGAATGATCTTTCTTAGGTAAACCATCAGAGCTCCTGCCCATGCGATATGAGGGTATTCTTCAGTTATTGGTTTGGTTTCGTAGCTAAGTGGAGTTAAGTGTTGGATGAATGGTGTATGAGTACGTGTTTCCTCATTTTTTACTGGCTTCTTCTGTTAGGTTTTACTGTCTTCAGAGTATTGCAGTTCAATTGTTTCAGTGTTTAGTGTATTATAGTTACTAAGGATTATGTTTGTTTGCTTCAGTGAGACAGGTATTTCATTGTTTCTTTTTTTTCTCCTCCTTTTTTTTTTTTTTTTTAAAGATTTCATTCATTCATTTGACAGAGAGAGAGAGATCACAAGTAGGCAGAGGCAGGCAGAGAGAGGGGGGGAAGCAGGCTCCACACTGAGCAGAGAGCCCGATGCGGGGCTCGAGCCCTGGACCCTGAGATCTTGACCTGAGCCGAAGGCAGAGGCTTTAACCCACTGAGCCACCCAGGTGCCCCTCCTCCTACTTTTGTTTAAATGTTACAAGTGCAGAGAAATGAACAAGCTGGTAATGAGCCAGAGGGTAATAATCCTAAACTAAATAGCAATATCTTAATCATAGACTCTCAGATTCATAGAATTTTAGGGCCAACCTAGGCCAACCTAGGAAAGTGACCTTTCACTGTACAAACTGGAAACCGCTTGACTTAATGTTTCCTTTCTTCCTCAGTGTATTTGGAAGAGGCTGCAGGGGCAAAAATGAAGAATAAACTAATTTTAGATACCATGTGTAATAGTCTCATGCTGGAACATAAACAGTGCAGCCAATTCCATCTTCCACAATGAGTAATTAGAAAGCTTTCTTTTGCTTTTTGAATTGCTGTTTTAGAGTTTGACACTTAAAGGTCTATATAGATGCTCTACTTTTAGCGCCATTCGAAGGCATTTTTGGTGGTGTGTGACATGATAGTGTTCTCAGGTTGGTTCAGATTGTTTCTGAAATTAATTGCTTTTTTTTTTTTTTTAAAAGATTTTATTTATTTATTAGACAGCGAGGCAGTGAGAGAGGGAACACAAGCAGGGGGAGAGGGAGAAGCAGGCTCCTTGCTGAGCAGGGAACCTGACGTTGAGCTCGATCCCAGGACCCTGGGATCATGACCTGAGCTGAAGGCAGATGCTTAATGACTGAGCCACCCAGGCACCCCTGACAGTGTCTTCCTAAGTAATTTCTTACGTGCTTATTAATCTGTTTCAGTGATGAAGAGACAGATGTTAATTCTCTGATAAAATCTTGGTTGAAGAATCAGCCTCCTAATTACAGGAATAATCTTGAAAACTGGATTGGAGATTACTTTGAAAAGGCTTTACAGTGGGTTCTGAAGCAGGTAAGTTAGCCCTAATATTTCATAATTAGTCATTTAGGCCAGAAGTGATTAAGAGTGTTACTTAGAGGTAGCTGCCTCTGTCAGAATCTGGGGGCAGAGAGGAAAGTAGGTATCTTGTATCTTCATTGCTACCCTGCTCTTTGTCTTGGCTTCACTTTTTATTATTTTATTTTATTTTATTTTATTTTATTTTATTTTATTTTTTATTTTATCTTGGCTTCACTTTTTATTATTTTATTTTATTAGTGCTAGTTCCTAACACTAACCCTAGTTTGGGCTTTCCTATTCTGTGCCCAGAGGCCTGGCCCCCAAACCCTCCAGAGTGAGACCGCTGAGCCACAACACGATTGTCTGCCTGCCCCTAAGAAGGAAATAGGGTCATTTGGAGTGGAGCAAAACCCTCGGAAGTGAGAAAACTCCATGCCTCCTCTAGGGCCAGTTTTCCCACCTACACTGCTTACCTAAAAATCTGGAACAGTGGAATCTCCCATTTTTTACTAGTAAAACCATGTGACTGTCACTTTTCACTGTCAGTAAATGCCTGCTTATATTTCTTGCTAAAAACAATGTCAAGTTAATACTAAAGTAGAAAAGGGACGGCGAGTTATTTACAATGTTATTAAGAACTGTTTATCCAGAATTATTGAGTATCTAATATATGTATTAAGCATAGCACTAGACAAGTCTTAGAGGTGGGCAGAACAGTCTCTCTGCTTGGGAAGGGTTTGCCTAATGGAGAAAAATGAGATGTGAAAAGAGCATCAAAATCAGTTGAAGAGAGTATTGCTGTCTTCTGGGAGAGTTTAAAAAGGTGATCACACTTAATTTTGAATTTGAAGCATGAATAAAAGTTTCTCAGAAGATGGGGGAGGGCTTTTACAGGTTCTACACGTTTTTTCAGCTATTTCCGGTTTTTGTGTCATTGCTTTTATGAGAAATTAAACAGAAAAATAGAGGAAATAAGTAGCAGTGCAGGAACTTTTTGGAAGTATCTGATTGCTAACTCGAACTTGATTTAGTGGCTACTACTTGGGGATTGAATAAGATTTGCTGAGAAATGGAGATGTCACTTCAGTTTTCTCACCTTTTTCCTTTCCTGCCTGTCAGGATAAGAGATGGGAGGATAGGGACTGGTGAGGAGTGGGACGTGAGTGACAGAGGCTTCCCTGGAGGCCTCAGGGGACGAAGCAGTCCCTCCAGCCTGACGGGCCGTCTCCTCCTTTCTGTTACACCTGATGCCTTCAGCTCGAAGGGCCAGGACCACGCTGTCGTGTGTCCGCAGCCCCGAGTGTGGTAGTGGAGACATGCGTGCAGGAGCGCTATGTGCTTTAGTAAACCCCTGCCGCCTCCGTCCTCGCTCCTTTGCAGTGGCTCTGTACTGATTTCAGGAACGTGACATACGCGGGGCCCACAGGGTGCTCCCGAGCAAGTCCCTGGAGGTCCCCCAGCTGGGTGCTGTTTATGGTAGAAGGGGCACTGTCGCACTGGGCGGGATATACCGATGCGCAGGCACGGTAACGCGATAAATGACCAAGCCGAAGAGTGGAGTTCAGTTAGAAAATAAATGGATTCTGTTTTGAGGTCAGGTCCCTGTGATTGATATTTTTAAATTTTTTTTATGTGTTGAGGATTCCTTCCTTCTTATTTTGTACATTGTTCACTATGTTTAGATTCTGAGATACACCATAACGGGTACTCAAACCAAATGCTGATTTTTTTTATAACTAGAGCTTTGCTTTCTTGTATCCATTGAGCAAATAAGACAACGTAGAAGAAAATGCAAGGGTTTCCTTTATCTTGCCTTTAAAGCCTAGAGCTCTTCGAGCAGCCTAAGCAGCTGGATTGCTACTCATCTCCTCCCTTTTTCCTGCTCCTCCTCTTGTTTCTCCAATCCTCTAAAAATATTTTTTTTATGCAGAGCGATTTTTTAAAAAAATGCAAATTGGATCATTTTACTCTCTTACTTAAAAACACTTTAAAAGTAGTGAAGCTGAAAGTTGGACTCCTTCCTGTGGCCTCTGCAGTTGTGCGTACCGGGGCCTTTGCCTCCCTCTCATTTCTGAACTGTGCCAGTGGCTTAGCTTTGCATACACTGTACTCTCTGTGTGCCATGCAGATCACATCCTTCAGGGGCTGTTGTCAGAGAGGCCAGCTCTCCATCGCACTGACTCTGAGAGCACTCGTGTGCTCCTCTCTAGCTTTGACCGGGACTCGCTGACCGTCTCCTCGACGAGACCGGAGTCGCAGGCGTGGGAGTTTCCGTGTAGTTCTCCTTCCTCCTCCCTCCCTCCCATACTTAGCACCACAGGGACATGCGGGCGATGCGTAAATGGTTCTGTGTAATGCTTGGAGACTGAATGCATGAGCACCTTTCCCCTTGGAGCCCCCGGCAGCTGCACAGGGCTCCAGAGGCCCACACATGGAGATCACTGCAACCCACGCGTCTCATTTTGAAATTGTGCGTGGAGAGCCAGCTCCATGTGGTTTTGTGCGGTGTCCTCCAGCTTCCTCCTTAACAGCAGGAGGAAATGGGGGACTGTTCTTTTTAGACCATGCTCAGCGATGTACTTTTTCTTTTCTTTTCCTCAAGTTTAGAAAGTAAACAAACCACATGTCAGTTAAGGACTCTAGCACTTACTTCTAGAAATACACAATTACGTTTTTCTAATCACTTTTTTTTAAAAGTTTATACATATAAACTGAATGAAATGTAAACTTTCTACATCTTGTGTAGAGGGATACATTTAACGGTCATACTTGGAGAGATAGTGAATGTAAATCTATATGTTTCTGTGTTTACTGATTAATGTTTGTTTTTTGTCTGTTCCATGGATTTTAATCAACAGAATGACTATGTGGTTGAAACAAGTTTGGTTGGGACTGTGATGAACGGTCTGTCACATCTACGTGGATGCCAAAATCATGACCAATTTATTATTAATCTCATACGGGGACTTGGAGGAAATCTGAACATGAAATCACGTCTGGAATTCACCAAAGAGGTGATGCACATTTAAAACCTTTATTCGGTCAACATTTTTCTTTAATTTTCATGGACTCTTAATTGCCAAAATACAGTGATTTGTAACGGTAAGGTATAGACCCTTTTAATTTTGAAATTATGCATTCAGTAGAAGAGTTATGCATTTGAATACATGTACTTATTTTCTCCTTTGAACTAGGCTATGGTATTTTATGATATTAAAATTTTATAAAATAATGTTTTAATAGGCTATAGTGTGGATCATATCTTTTTTGTCAGACGTTTTTAAAACTAGCCATATAGATATGTATAATCATTTTTAATTTTAGAATAATACATATTTTTAATCATTTATTTAACCAGCGCAGTTTTAGCAGTTAGGAATGCTAGGATGGCTTAATCATTGTCAACATTTTCTTTAATAAATGTAAAGGTGTATTTCAGCAAAGTTGTTTATACAATGGTATCGAATATACATTAGAGACTATCATCCTGTTGGCTTCTGTGGAAAGCATTGAACATGCATTTCTCTGGGTTGGCTCCAACATCATGTTTCTGCATTTGTGTCATCTTTTTCTTCTTTGGTGCCACCATTTACTGCTTCCCCCATGCTGCTCCCTTGCCCATGACCATTCTGGGGTCCCCACTGCCGGGTGCTTCTCGTTACCGCTCGCTCCCAGATCTGTGCGGCTTTGAGCAGACGTTCTCAGGCCGCAGTTCAGAGGCAGGGTGTTGAAGCTTCGCGTCAGGTGAACTCTCCGGTTTGTATCTGTGTGGAGAGCAGGGTTTCAGCGTCGAGGGAACGGCAGCTTGAGAGCAGTGTCGGGACCACCGTAACGGGCGGGACTAGGTGCCTGCAGTGATTCAGTGTTTAAGAATATGACTGTTCTTTATTTGCTTAAATAATCATTTAGAGAATAATATTTGACACAGCATTGTTGCTTTAATTATAAAAGACATTTAGTAGGTTTAGCGTTGATTTTGAACTTATATGATTGACTTTGGGACATTGACTTGGAAGAATTAAAATTTCATATATTCTTGTTTGGAGTATGTGAAAACCTGTCACAACATTTTCCCCTGCAGGTTTTTAACTGGGCACGAGAATCTCCTCCAGACCCTCACAAACCCATGGACACCTACTATGACTCCGGGAGAGGGCGACTAGCATCTTACGTGCTGAAGAAGCCAGAAAACTTGACGGCCGATGATTTCAGTAATGGCCAAACTCTCCCCGTCATTCAGATTCCTGACATGCAGCGAGGCCTGGATTATTTCAAACCGTGGTTAAGTTCTGATACTAAACAGCCATTTATTCTTGTAGGACCAGAAGGATGTGGCAAAGGGTAAGAGCAGAAACTTGGCAGGCGGGGTACATAGTGTGGATTTGTGCTCCTCTCTTCTTTCAGTGTAGCGGCTGTGTTACCTTCTGTTTGGTTAGAGTAGCGCTTATATTTTCATGAAGGACTCTTTCCATTGTCACTGCTTAGAAAGATGGTAGGACTATAGAGGGCTAGAGAGAAGAATATGTCTTTTTTTTTTCCTGCCGGGTTACATGTTTTCTAATGGAAAGAGAACAGTCTGAGAAGATACCCTTCAAAAGAAAACATGCATACAGTCCCAACAAAAACTGAATACCTTCGATACACTCACAAGTTATTACCTGCTTTAGTTAAAAAAAATGCATCTTGAAGTTAGCTCTCTATTTAAAAATAACTTTTACATCAGTATAATTCAGCCTCTTTTTGGTGCCTACTGAGTGTAGTTTCTGGATATAAGGGGGCATGATTATTAGTTTCACATTTTTAGTAGTAATTTAAAAATTCTGTAAAATCATAGTAAATGTTTTTTAACTTGGAGTACTTAATATCTTAAAATCCTTCCTTCAGCTATGGGGAAACAGTTGGTATCTTTTATGTGTACTTTATCAAATTGAATTATTTCTGTAACCTTAGATTTTTTTTGCCAATTGACTCCCAAGAATGCCTTAAAATATGAATTTATATTTTATATTGTAAAAGTTAAAAAGCTACCTGTTAAGCCATATCCAAGTTCACCATTTTCCCCTTGAACATCATATTACATCATTTAAACACTGCAGTATTTATGATAGAAGTTCGTATTCAATATCCATGGTGTTTAACTGGTGGTGGTGTCGCCATCCGCTATCCTCCGTGTCTCGCAGGATGCTGCTTCGGTACGCCTTTTCCCAGCTCCGGTCCACGCAGATCGCCACGGTTCACTGCAGTGCGCAGACCACGTCCCGGCACCTCCTGCAGAAGCTGAGCCAGACGTGCATGGTGATCAGCACGAACACTGGCCGCGTGTACAGGCCCAGGGACTGCGAGCGGCTTGTCCTCTACCTGAAAGATATCAATCTGCCCAAGCTGGACAAATGGGGCACCAGCACCTTGGTGGCTTTCCTGCAGCAGGTGAGTCTTACTCCTCACAGTGTTCAGATGTGATGGGAAACGGTTAGGAAATGCGCTTTCCTCCTCATGCGCAGTTTTATCCAGCATGCATTGTGGATATTACACTCCCAAAGTTTGTTGGAATCTAGTTCCAGGTCTACTTTTTTCCTTTTCTTTTCTCTTCTTTTTTTTTTTCTTTTTTTTTGAGACATTATTTTTAAGTCCTCTCTGCATCCAGCATGGGGCTCGAACTCACGACCCCGAGATCAAGAGTCACACGCTCCACTGACAGAGCCAGCCGGGCTCCCCGACAAGGCTCCCTTCTTTGACCTCCTTCCCTGTAGAAGTTAGCATTATATCAATGTGATACATGACAGGAAGAGTCAAAACAACCTTCACCCTATCCGTATTTCCTGTCTTTTATTTCTAAAACAGGGAAAGCAGAAGCTGGGGATGGTGTGAGATTTGGGGACATTTTTGCTTCTTTTTTCTAGGGACGCGTCTTTCAGAGAACATGCAGACTTCCTCGGTCATGGTCCCTTTCGGGATTCCTTAGCTCAGTCCTCCCCCTTTTTGCGCATGGAAAGGGGGAGGCCGGACACCATACACTGTCAGGGTGGAAGGCTTTACTTCTTTACGCGGTTTGCATCACACTAGAAACCCTGCATTCTAAATTAGAGTGTATTCTGTTTATGTGGGTTCAAATTTAGCTTTACTATGTAACTGTCGAATATGATAAAATATTTATAAAGAAAATCAAATAGTTTCCTTATATTTTTCCTAATTTCTTTCGCTTTTCTTAATTGCTGGTAGATTTATACTGTCATCTGATTTTAATGTTTATTAGAGACAAAAGCACTTTAAAAATGGGGGTAATTCACCTAACATTAATTGAATGCAGACTCTTGAAGAGTATTATTTTTCAATGTTATAAGCATTTAAAGTATATTTCGATCTTAAATTTTTGAGTTAGGTAGAGGAGGATGATTGCATTTGGAAACAATTGAATTTTATGCAAAAAAATTTTATATCACTATTAGAAAAATCTTAAGCCTAAATAACACATTTACAATACATTTATTTTCAAAAAGGTACTGACATATCAAGGATTTTATGATGAAAATTTGGAATGGGTTGGTTTAGAGAATATTCAGATTGTGGCTTCCATGTCAGCTGGAGGGAGACTGGGAAGACATAAGCTGACCACCAGATTTACTTCCATCGTTCGTCTTTGTGCTGTGGAGTATGTATCATAGTGTTCTTATTTATTTTTTTTAATTTGGGGAGATGTCTTCTATATTTGAATTTTATCAAAGGTATCCATTTATGATATTTCTTTAAAATGAAAACTATAAAATAGTCAAACTTGAGTTCTGATAATTTGTTACCTGCCCTTCCTGAACTTGAGGCAGTAATTTAGGGTGATAAAGGTCAGTGCTTCTTAAATATTAGAAATAAAACACAGCTGTTTTGTATCATCTCTGTTCCAAAATGTCAGTATCAGGAATCTGAATGATGGATTTTAGATTTAAATATGGGTTTCATAAAACAAAAATACTATGACAGTTTATGAAGAGGGCTAAACAGATCATGTAAGCAGGCCCAAGGCGGAGTCGGGTCAGGCGCATGGGTGACAGCATGAAGCCCAATGCGTGCGTCCATCTGCGTGGCCCAGAACTGTTGCGAGGACGTGTGGATTCGATGGGTGCGGAGCTGGTCCCCTGTTGGGTTTTGCCTTACAGAATCTCGTTTGGATGCTTCCGCGCTAATAGCACCCGTCCATTCAATCATACTTTGAGAAAGGTTGTAGCTACCAACTAGGCTGTATGGAAATCAGTTTTGGTTTGAGGGAAACAGGTTGATTTCACTTGTTGTGTTAGTTCTACTTTTACAGTTCTGAGGTGGATTACTGCTTTATGGGTAGGCTGTACATAAAATACTATTTCTTGAGCAAAATTTACCTTTTGGTCCTTTCTAAAAATCAGTGGTTTCCGAACAGTTATGTTTTTAAGTAGTTTCCCTGGAAACTTCTGTTAGGGCCCTCAGTATTTGAGAGCAGAGCGTGGCTTTAGTCCCTGGATAGATTGAGGGTGGGGTGGGTATCCAGACCTCCGAGCAGCGCAGCTGGAAAACTGCTACAAATGAACATTGACGTAATGATCCAGAACATTGTTATTTCAGCTGTGTTCTTGTGTGCCCTTTCCAGTTACCCAGAACGGGAGCAACTACAGACGATATATGGGGCGTACTTGGAGCCAGTTCTCCACAAAAATCTGAAGAATCACTCTATTTGGGGCTCTTCATCAAAAATCTATCTCTTAGCAGGATCTATGGTCCAAGTGTATGAACAGGTAGGTACTTACCCATTTATGTTGTCATCGTCGTGTCTCTTGCTTTCACTCCCAGAGGACTGTCTTTGACGCTGAGCTGTGCTGGCACTGGGCTTTCTTCTTGTCCCGTCGATTGGACTTTGCTGCTAGAGAGTGAGCTCTCCGAGGGCAGAGGCTCCGTGTTCAATCGCCTGGCACCGTTGCTACCAGACACGCAGTGCACGTGGGATGAATGGATCTGTGCTGGGGGGTTATTCTATTGTATTCAGAGTGTTCCGCTTCTTTCCAAAACCGGATCTTTCTCTTGACTTCTGTCAGTGTCTGTCTTCAAGACTTCAAACCGGAGGGTGGTTTTTGAGGTTTCTTTCTTTCTCGTGGCCTGGGAGAAAAGGCCTCAGGTTCCTTCCTTGGTGAAGTGGGACGGTGCTTGAAATCAGGCAGTAAGGGCACAGAAGACGTTTCTTCAGCACCTGCTTTTCTAGGGCCGGTCCTAGGGATGCAGACACCACGGAGTCTCTGTTTTCTGGAAGCTTACTGACCAGTGAGGAACCTGGTCCTGTAAATACACTCCGACTGCAGCCCGATGAGTAGTAGGAGTGACGACAGGCATAAGTTACCAAGATGGCGCATGAGAGGGAGGAAGGAACTGCTCTGTGCTCGTTGGTACGGGGAGCTGAAACGTGATCTGAGTTGGTTTGTTTGGAAAGATTGATTTATTAGAGAGAGAGAGAGAGCATGTGCCGTGGTGGGGGGAGGAACAGAGGGAGAGAGAGACTCTCTAGCAGACTCCACGGTCAGCACAGAGCCTGACGTGGGCCTTGATCTCATGACCCTCAGATCACGACCTGAGCCGAAATCGAGATCGGATGGACGCTCAACTGACTGAGCCCCCCAGGCCCCCCAGTATGTGATCTGAGTTTTGAAAAATTAATAGACGTTCCCAGAGTGGCTGAGATGAAAGAAGAGCTTCCTAGGTAAAGGGAATATGTAAAAGTTAGGGAAGTGTTTGCAGAGGATGCTTTTTGTAGTTTTGGAGTTGAAGTGGGGCAAGAGAGATTAGAAAGCGTGATTACTTTCTAAATTAATTCAGAAGTGAAGTGATCAAGGCCAGAATGAGAGCACTAGTCCTGTCCGTGGGGAGGAAGGCACAGGCTCTCACTGGTTCTGTGTCCAGGAGTAGCACTTTGTTTCATTAGCGAGGCAGTGACTTTGTGAACACAGGAGAGCTCTGTGGCTCCTACTGCTAGGAAACCTGTCTCTCCCAGACCTGGGGGCGCCTTGGAATTGCAACCGCTGTTTATAAAGCTTACGTTCACCTTCCTTGAATTCTTTTGCTCAGCAGGGCTTTTTAACCTTTTATTTTTCTCCTGAACAATGTTTGGCAGTTTGTTGAAGCCTACGAATAACTGCTCTTAGATAATGTTTTTAAATGGGTAAAATATAATGTATGAGATAATGAAGGAAATCAGTTCTAGTGAAATACACTTTCTACTCACTAGTAGAAATTGGGCATTCCTGTGAGTCTGTGTGACTGAAAAATGTATAGCATTATATATTTGGAAATGCATTATAAATATATATTATGTATTTAGGAAGTAGGGAGAGAGTTTACTTTATTTTCTTTTCCAGGTGCGGGCCAAATTTACAGTTGATGATTATAGTCACTATTTCTTTACTCCTTGCATCCTTACCCAGTGGGTTCTTGGCTTATTCAGATACAATTTAGAAGGAGGTAAGTTTGGCTTTCATGATTTCAGATTGCTTCTCTTTCTTTGGAATGCCACAGTGGGTGTGTGTGTGTGTTCTAAACTGTGAATGTCACTGTTAAAATTTGATTTGGGGAAAAATAAAATCGTTATTCATGTTTAATATGCTTTTTGGAATTAATATTTTTATTGAACAAGTGGAGATAATAATGGTTAATATATTCTTTAAATAATCAAAAGAACTTATCAACTTAATAACATATTGAATTTTGGCTTTTTTCCCTTTTCTTGTATTTATCTGATGCCAACCTGACGGTATGCAGATTTTTATTCTCTTTCTTTCAAGTATTATGTTGAAATAGACCATCTGCAAGTCATTTGAATTGTATTACGACTAAAGAAAATGTTGTCTTTTTAAGGATCCTCAAACCATCCCCTAGACTATGTGTTAGGAATCGTGGCTTATGAAGCACGCCGCTTATTTCGTGACAAAATTGTTGGCGCGAAGGGACTCCATTTATTCGACAGCATTTTAACGTCAGTATTTCAAGGAGATTGGGGCTCAGATATACTAGACAATATGGCAGGTAATACAGTTATGGAGTTTATGCGATGTTGAATGCTAGGAGAACTGTAAACTGATTTTTCTTGCTAATAGCGTGATTTCGTATTTCTGTGCAAATAAGTTTGGGTAATTTAATGTTTTTACTGCAAGAGGCTGCTTTTTCCTTTTTGCTAGATTTCTAAATAAATATAAATAAAATATAGTGACAGTAATTGTTTTCTTGGATTCAGGCCATAGTATGTTACATCTGCAATTCAAAATTATGTTTCCTGAGGGATTTTTACTAATAAAGGTTTTATTTAAAGTCGTATGCAGATGAAACTTAAAGATCATTGGGAATAACCCATATCTGACTATAATTAACTTCTGCTTAAGAGTAAATCATGTCATCAGCACAGAACTTGCTACGTCCTCTGGTCTCCAGCCTCCGCCGCTGTTGGGGGAATAGAGCAAAGCACCGCTCACTCACTCACACAGCGTTGTTGCATTTGCAACCGTTACCACCTAACCACCAGCTCGCTTTCTGACAACCGCGGTGGGAGTAGCGCGTGTCATGTGAGAACCATCATGGCCAAAGGACCTTTGATACAAGACCGTGAGGTGGAAGAATTTGTTCACAAACCACTTCAAGCTACAGAATGAGTTTGTTCGGTTCGACTGTGAAACTAGGCTTCCCGAGTACTTCCTGTGCTAGCTTCCATCTACGTGCTGCCAGACGGGCTCTTGGCCTCGGAGTCCTGACTGCCTAGGCCCCAGGGCATTTCGAAGATGAGAAAGGCATTGAGATGGACGGAGGAATTTTCTAGGCGCGGCTCGAGTTTCAGATTCGGGGAGTGGGTTGGAGCAGCCGAGGCTGGATGCAAGGCTGCAGAGCCCTGGTCTTGGCTCAGTGGGCTGCTTCCGAGGGAGGGTTTGCCAGTGCGGCCTGGGGCGCTCCTTGCTTACTGCCCACGGGTTTTGTTTCTTAAACGGCATCATCTTTCTCAGACGGAGAATTGCCTGAATGGTATCTCCTCTTGCAAGGACGTCTGTGGTGCACTTTGAGTTAATGTCTATATGAAGAGTGAGACCTTGGGTCGCTTTCTCTGCCAACGGGTGTCCACTCGCTCCAGTGCCATCTATTGACAAGGGAACGTCTCTTCCTTGAGTTGCTTTGCACTTTGTCAGAATAGTTGTGTGAACGTATTTCTCGATTCTCTTGCATCAGTTACGTGTCTGTCCTGCCACCAGTACCACTTGTTCTCATTACTTTAGCTGTAGAAGTCTTGAAATCGGGTAGACGGATTTCTCCTGCTGTCGTCGTCTTTCTTACAGTTGTTTTCGCTATTTACATTCCTTTACCTTTCTATATATTTTAGAATAAACTTATCTATCAATAATGTTGCTAAGCTTAGGATAGGAAGTGCATTAATTTGGTATATTGGTTCGGAGAGAATTGACAGGTTCGTTATGTTGAGTCTTCTAGTCTATGAACATGACCTATCTGTTCATTTATTTAGTCTTTGCTTTCTTTTATCAGTGTGGTGTAGTTTTCAGCATGTAAATCCCGTACATAGTTTGTTAGATGAGCAACTAAGATTTCAAGTTTTCTGAGCGATACAGAGAGTCAGAGTGTCTTAAAGGAAGAAGAAGAGGGGAAGGGCGCTCTCATCAAGGGAAGAAGAGCGTGCATGGACTCCGAGGCTTGAGGGAGCTGGGGTCCGGAGCGGCGTGCCGGAGCAGACTGGGGAATCAAGCTGTCAGTGGGGCCGGATTGCAGGGGCCGCGATGGGGGCTTGGCTGTTTTTCTCTGGCAGTGGGCAGCGCCGTGCGATTCTGTCATGTGCACCTCCGGAAGCGCTGGTGAGGATGTCGCTGGAGGGGCAGAGATGTGTCTCAGGGACACACGCCGGGTGGCTCCTGCACTAGTTCAGGGGGCACCTGATGACATTTGAGGAAGGTCAGTTGTCTCCTTGTTTCAGTGTTTGCGGGCTTCTTGAGTGTCTTTCGGGGGATCTGCCTATCAGCTCCTCGAGAGCCGCAGTCACGTTGGTCTGACTTCTTATCTCTGACAGGCAGTGTGGGGCTTAAACGCGGGTGTTTGATGGATGAATGTTGTGTGTTCATTGTATGGCTGGTAAGCAGCTGGAGGTATGGGACCAGAGTGGAGCTTGGGAGACTTGCCTGTCGGTGAATAGGTTTTGGTATATAAGTAGTTGATAATTTAACCCACAGAGTAAGGTTCCATAGTTCAAGGGGAGTGTTTAGGATTAAAGAAAAACGGACTGAATGTCAATCCCGGGGAACATAAGAGTAGAAGGGGTAAGCCGAAAACTGAGGACTGGTGGTTGTGGCTTGTAGAGTATGGTCCTACAGATCTACGGAAGAAGGCTTCCAAAGCACAGCAGGTCATGATGGGGGCAGTGACTCTGACGGGGTTTGGACTTGGTGGTTATGGCAGCGTTGTTCCCGAGCAAGAGTTGGAGTGGAGAGGTTTCTGCAGAGAGGAGACGCTGTCGGAGGAGCAGCGGTGAGGGAAAGGAGAGACTGTGAAGGAGCTGGGGTCGGGTCGCTGAAGCTGCCTCTGAGCGGAGCTCGTGAGAGGGAGGACACCGCGCAGAGCAGCCTCCCGAATGGATCGGAAGGGAAGGGTCAGCAGAGCCGTCAGCCGATTGTCCTCGTGTGGTCACAGGGGCGCTGCTGTAGATCTATTTAAGGGAAGTGTGGGGTTTTTGTTTTCTAATTACAATTCACCGAATTTTTCCTTTATTTTAGAATTAGGGCTCTTGATGGTATTTATAAATCTGTTCTTAAGGAGAGTTTTATGTTTGTTTTAGTTGCCAATTTCATATGGAGATTGTGGAGAAGGGGAGGCAAGTAGGGAGAAAGAGCAAAAGGGAGAGGAGTGGGGGGCATTAGGAGGAAAGCACTTCATCTGGCATTAGGTGGGGGGTCGGGTGGAGTAGGGACACATCCATTCATCTTCAGGGACAGCGGACATCACAGTGTAAGGTCTTTTTTGTATCTTAGCTGACTTGATGATCTCACCAGGCACACCATAAAGTAACTTACTTTCACGTTTCTGGGGATGATCTTAACTTGGACAGTTTAACTGAAAAATAAAATTTAGTGAGCAGTGTATTTCCTGGTGCTGCCATTACAGATAACCCATGTAAAACCAAAAATACCTTTCGTTTCTGCAGACAGTTTCTATGTTACATGGGGAGCCCGACACTACTCCGGAACAAGAGCGGCCCCGGGACAGCCTCTGCCTCCCCACGGAAAACCCCTCGGAAAACTGAATTCTGCAGACCTCAAGGATGTCATTAGAAAGGTATCATCTGTGGGTGCCTGGGTGGCTCAGTCTGTGAAGCGTCTGCCTTCAGCTCAGGGTCCTGGGATCGAATTCCGCGTCAGGCTCCTTGCTCAGCGGGGAGCCTGCTTCTCCCTCTCCCCCCCCACCCCCCCATTACCACAATCGCTTGTGTGTGCGTGCACGTGCTCGCTCACTCTCTCAAATAAATAAATCTTAAAAAAAAGAGCAAGAGGTAAAGTCTGAATGAGTTTGAACTGGCATTTGGTTATCATTCTAGTCATTTAGGAAATATTGATTGTAAGATTTTCGAGGCAAACAGAGGAGACACCAGCCTGAGCTGGTTCTTGTGGAAAACAGTCGGCTGCAGCAGAGCTGAGTGCTTGCATAGACGCAGATACGGGCAAGATGGCCAAGGTGCCTGTCAGCAGAATGTGTCTGATGTCAGAATTACTGATGACGTTTAATAGTAATTGGGAAATCACCCTAGAGCAGCAGTGTCCAAGTTCAGTGAGCATTCGCATCACTTCGAGAACCAGGAACTACCCTGCTCCCCGGGTCCCAGCCTGAGGAAGTCTTGGTCCACATCTCTCATGGGCCCCCAGGTGATGCTGATGCTGCTGGTCACCGAAACTGAGGGGCCCTGTCCTAGAGACGCGTTTTGTTCTTTCTTTTTTGTGAAGTTGCAATAAAGAAGGAGAAACACAGTTATATATGATGATTTAAAATTAGTATTTGCTTTGGAAGTGAGTGTGGATTTTATATCCAGAAAAGTTCGCGCCATGCGTGAGTTGGATATTGCAAAGTTTGGGGACATTGAAAGTTGCTAAGTATGTGAAGTCAGGGGTCCCTCACGCTGTTACACAGCTCCTGAGGGGCTTTGGATTCATTCACCCGCGGCACAAACCCGCAAGGGTTCCCAAGGTTGGTTCTCATGCTCTGCGTACAGTGATGTGATCTGCAACAATCTCAGTAAGATCTGAGAGTTAGAATTGAGCTGCTGCGTCCCACCACGTTGTACTTGCTGTGTCAGTGGTGGCCGCAGGTGTGTGAGTACTGTGAGCTCTGGAGCGTGTTGGCTGTCACACAAGATTTTCCGTAGAAGAGCTGCATTCCTGGGGAGGCGGTGGAGCCTGAGGGGACACACCGTCCCTGAACCCCTTTTCCAGGCCGCAGCAAAAATACAAACCTTACTCTAGATAACATTTTTCTTGTGTATCGGGGCATATATTAATCATCAAATATTCTTTGTGATTTTTTAAAAGGGCCTCATTCATTATGGACGAGATAACCAAAATTTAGATATTCTACTTTTCCAAGAAGTGCTGGAGTATATGTCTCGGATCGACCGGGTGCTGAGCTTCCCCGGGGGCTCCCTCCTCCTGGCAGGACGCAGTGGCGTCGGCCGGCGGACCGTCACTTCCCTGGTCAGTCACATGCACGGGGCCGTGCTGTTTTCTCCGAAGATTTCCAGAGGGTATGAGCTGAAGCAGTTCAAAAATGATCTCAAACACGTGAGTGCCTCAAATCCTTTGCTGTATTTGGTTTTAAATCACAATGACTTGTTATTCTAAAAGCCTTCAGAGACCATTATGTCTCTGATATACAACATGGTTTTTAATTTCCATGATTATCTTCCCCATGGTTATTAGAAAACTATATTTTTATGTACAGATAGGAAAAAGATTCTTTTTAGGATTTTTAGCTCTCAGGTATGCTGGATTATGAGAGGCTCGGTGGACGTGGACGATAAGAGAACAGAATTTATATAGGACACAGGTGGGTATATTTAAAAAACGATCGGGTGTCCTAGCTGTGAAATCATATTAACGTTTCCCCACCTGTTTGTTCCTGGACTGGATTTACTTGCCAGACTATGTGGCTGAAGTTTGATTTTTAATGCTGATGACGAAGAAAGAAAGGGAAAAAGGAGACCGGAAAGACGTTATTTGCATAAAGAACGGTGGTTTTTGGGCGGGCCCAGCACCTGTCCCCGGTGTGAGGCCCGCTGTCGTCACTGTGCAGGTGCTGCACCTGGCGGGGCTCGAAGCACGGCAGGTGGTTCTCCTGCTCGAGGATCACCAGCTCGTCCACCCCGCCTTCCTGGAGATGGTCAACAGCCTTCTGTCTTCAGGCAAGTGAGAGGGGCCTCTTCGAAGGAAAGAAAAGCAATAATGTCAAAATTATCCGGCCACGTTGCCTCGTTTAAAATGGTGTTTCTGAGCACGTGTGGTAGGGGTTTTTACTAAGGGGACGTGGGGTTAAACACGCTTACGGCTGGAGAATTGAGAAAGCCCATTTTTATAAAACCAGGAGATTGAAGAATTATATAAACATTATTATTATCTTTAAAGATTTTATTTATTTATTTGAGAGAGAGAGAGCACAAGCAGGGGGAGCTACAGTGGGAGAGGGAGAAGCAGACTCCTGCTGAGCAGGAAGCCTGACATGGGACTCGATCCCAGGACCCTGAGATTGTACCCTGAGCTGAAGGCAGACACTTAACTGACTGAGCCACTGAGGCGCCCCCAAAAATGATTATTAATGTTGGTGAATGTCTGACAAACCGGCCCTCTCATATGCTTTTGGTGGGACCATTACCTGTTACAGTCTTTTGGGAAAGTTACCAGCCAGTGTTGTTTAAAAAAAAATGTGCCGTACCCTTTAATACAGCAACTCTATTACGTGTAGAAATTTCACCTACAGAAATAATAGATTTAGTATGCAGGTAAATATATAGTATAATTTATAATAAAAATGCAGTAGGACCTCACTGTCCATCGTTAGTGGAAAGGTTGAATAACGGCCTTAACATGGACATATAAATACAGATATATTCTCAGTATCTGAGTCTTCTGTTTCCCAGACCACGGTATGCTCTCATCATCTCTCGAGTCACCTGGCCATTTTCATGGTTTCCTGGAGAGGAGACCTGCACTTTCCTGTATGTCTTCCCTCTCTGAAGAATTTGTGACATTTATTCGAATCTCTTTATGAGTCGTCACTGTTAGAATTGGTTGGAGGTAGCTTAGTTTCAAACTTGGACCAAGATTGTTTTGTTGTTTAAGTACAACGTAAACCTTGTTAAAAACTAGTTTCCGTGATACACCTGTTGGACCCAGTTTTTGGTAAATGCTTGTTTTGTGTCATGTTAGGTGGGCTCTGAAACGAAATGGTCTTGTCTTCAGAATGTCGCAGCTCTGGTTGAAGAGCACGTGTAATTTAGGATACGAGGTGTCTACACTTTGGTGTGCACGTGACTGCAGGCCGGTCTCCGGCCCGAGTCCTGCAGAGGCTGAGCTGTAGTGGGGCTGCGGGGGCCCGGGCCCTGCTCACAGGCCTACCTGTGTGGACGCGGACGGTGTGTGTCCCTGCGTATTGCCTCAGTCGTCACCGTGTAGAGGCCTGGTCCTTAGGGCTGAAACTGGGCCGGCACAGAGACTGCTTTTTGTTTTGATTTCTGTTTTGTTTGTGAAAGCAAACATTCATAAGCATGAATACAGTATTCATAAGCATGTATTACATGCTTATGTACAATACAATACTGTATTCATAAGCATGAATGTTTTTATTTTAAGATAAATTGGTCTTTATTATCAAGTTGTAACTAAAAACCGTAAGTTAAATTTTAGCAACATTTGTAGCAAAAAAGTATTTGAAAAATACTTTCAGGGAAAATAGGCCTTTGTCTCTTTTTTCTATTTCAAAGTCTTATTTGCTAGAGTGGATCGTATGTACGTAGATCTAGGTTTCCTTGCTAAATTTAAGGCCTCGGAAGTGCCTTGCTATGGCTGAGATTGAGAGAAACACACAGAACAGGTTTGTGTGTGCACGTGTTTGGGCGTGGGCGAGCTTGGCGGACAGGGTGCAGGCTGGCGGCTCTGAGTCGGGCCTGGGTGGTGGTAGGGGTGAGGCGGTGACGGGCCCCCTGTGAACGCACGGCCTGGGATGCGTACCAAAGGGTTTTCACTTAATTTACTGTTTCTTACAAACTTTAAATAGATTGGCTTCATAATTGTTTATTAAACACCTGTTACGTGCCAGGCCCAGTTCTAAATACTGGACTCATAGTGGTGAATAAGCCATAGTTCAGCCCCCCATCGACACTTGTGGTCTTAATCCAGTGTGATCTGCTTTTCATCATCTGTTGTCTGTAGCTGGCCCTGGGGGAGTTCTCATTTCTCGTGCAGGCTCATCCATCCATCCATCTCATAAATATTTATGTTCCACATACTTTGCTAAGGATGTTCTAAGGTTAATAGTGAACATGATCAAGTAGTTGTCCTTTGGGAACTCAGAATCTAATGGGGCAGGAAAGGAAAATACTTCCTCTATGATTATGTGATGTGATACATGCCGAACAGTGACATGTTTAGATGCAGGAGAGAGAGAGAGAGTGCCCTCCTGGCACCCGGGAAGTCAGCACAGCAGTGTCTCCTAGGACACACGATAATTGTGGGTGAAAGGTAAAGGCCAGAGGAACACAGTGCCTATAAATTCACGAAAGAGGGAGTATTTCATTATATTTATGGGACACAGTGATGTTCACTGAGGCTAGGGTACGAGGTCTCATCTGGGAGGGTGGAGGAGAACCCCGCAGACCGGCGGATGGCTAGGTGGGCTAGGGTATGAGGTCTCGTGTGGGAGGGTGAGGAGATCGCACAGACCGGCGGACGGCTAGGTGACCCACTGCCTTGGACGGCTTGCCTTAGGGGTTTGAGTTTAGCAAATGAAGGCAACTGAGGGAGATTTGTGAATAATCGAGAGGTGATAGGGTTGTGTATTTTTTGAAGCAGCCCGAAGACGAGCAGACTGACACTGGAATAGAATGAGTGTTGTGGATGTTCTTGAATGTGTTTGCACTGGGGTGATGCAGCGGAAATTCATGAGAAGTGCCGTGTTCCGTAGGCGAAGTTCCTGGACTCTACACCCTGGAAGAATTAGAGCCTTTGCTGTCGCCTCTCAAAGATGAGGCTTCGCAGGATGGGTTTTTCGGGCCAGTCTTCAATTACTTCACATACAGTAAGTGACTGTTGAGTTCATCGGTTCAAACTCTGGTTCATGTGAAATAAATACCATTTAGCTTGCCATATTTTCTGGTTAGGTTGCAAAGGTATCTTAAATCTTGGGTCTATTTGGTAATTTATACTTTTTTCTTTTTTATGGTGCTTTTAGAAAAGCTCATCTTTAGTAAAAGCGTGTTAGCAAAATTTTAGCAAAAGGGAAAGATGAAAGTGTTTCAGTCTCCCTTGGAACATTTACTCCAGTGCTTTTGTTTCTGTGTGGTAAAACCAGTGTGTAGAACCTCCTGTCTTAGCAAATTAGTAAACTGTTTAGATTCTCCAGAGTCTCTAGTTTCTTCTAGCTCAGCAGCTTTCTCTGACCACAGAAGCAGTTTTCTGTGCTCTGCACACTCCTCCCATTGAAGACGTCGGTGTAAGGCACTGATGACACCACCCAGATGTCACCACTGCACTTGACTCCTTTCTGTCGCTACAAGAACATTTCTTATTGAAACAGAGAAACTGGTTCAAGAGCTCCCGTCCTTCCCTCTCCTTCAAGTTCCCAAGGAAACACTACCACACCTCTGAGAAACACGTCATCCCAGTGCTTTCTGAAATGCTTTCAGAACACAGAACATGAAGCAAAGTTTCCAAATTCCTTTTCATGAAGGGAAAATAATATTGGTATTGAAACAGGAAAAATATATTTCTCATGAAAGGAAATTGGAGATCAATTTGCTTGTGAATATTGAAACCAAGATCCTTAAAAGAAAAATTGTAGAGTAGAATTCAATATCACATTTGAAAAGTAACATAATAAACAGCAATGTGGTATGTACACTTGCTTTCTTCCGGAATTCCTTCTGGATCTTTTCCCTTAGCATACACACACACTCACACACACACACACACACAAACACACAAGTATCTTTTAATAAAAATAAAAATCATAACTGTAATATTGCTTAATGGCTCCTGCCATTTCATTTTAGAAAATTTTAAACTCATAAAAGCAGACCACATGTAGATTTCCCCAATTATTATTGTAATGCCCATGATAATTTTCTTATATTTTTTTAGGAATTCAACAAAACTTGCATATCGCCTTGATAATGGATTCTGCAAATTTAAACTTCATCATAAACTGTGAGAGTAATCCAGCTTTGCATAAGAAATGCCAGGTGTTGTGGATGGAGGGTTGGTCAGATAGCAGCATGAGGAAAGTAAGTCTAACCTTTAAGTATGGAAATGAAAACTAGCATATTTTCTTTTTTAAGTTACAGATTTTCCTGACTTTGCTTTGGTGTTTGTTATAATATTGCCTTAATTGTGGCGCTGAACATACATGTTTGAAAACCCCTCTCTTTTCTTTGTGCTCTTGTGTAACATTTTAGTCGAGTGTCGAATTTCATGTTGAAGAGTATGTTCTTAAGGACAACAGAGGTACTTACCGGACTTTAAAAATTGTATTCCTTTCATTAGCTAGCCTATGATAAAAACATCGCAGCAATAATTTTAGATTGCAAAAAATTTTAAATTACAAAAAATTTCATCTTTTAAAAGATATCGGTCATTGTAGTGCTCAGTGAGGGGATGTGTTTGCAGTGTGAACCCGCCACACTGTGCTAACTAGGAGCCTCTGCCGTTGCTTTGTGTGAGAAATCACACTTTTCAGCATTGTCTCTTTGAATAATATTTATATTGTCCATCACTCATTTCTTCATTTTTGGGTAGTAGAGGTACAGACTGTGGCCTATCATGAGTCGGAGGGAGGAGTGTAATTTGGGATAAGAGACAAGGTTTTACAGATGAGATGATATTGTAGTTAGATTGCAGCCGTGGATAAAGGCCAGGAAAATGACGCTAGTTGTAAGAGGTCACATGAACGAGTGGCTTCATTAAGAAGTAATTATCGGGGCTCTAATATGTGTCACTGTTATATCTGTGGGGGTTACAGCC